>PISX010015201.1:0-50404 GCA_004024625.1 Mellivora capensis | reverse complement strand
AAAAAAAAAAAAATCAAATGGTTTTCAAAGGCACATGCAAATGAGTCAAAGTAGAGAAGGGATGCACAGGGGAGGCAGAGATGCTGCAAACCCTCCTCGAAGCCAGGAGAAGGCAAGTGAAAAGAGCTATTGAGTATCTGAGATGAAGTCTAGGGGAAGAGGGAACACTGAGTCATGGTCAGTTCCCAGTCTGCTTAGGCCTTCTCGTCCTTTTTCAGGACTTGGTGCCAATGCATTTACTATCAGGAGATTTGATGTCAGCACTCGGTCTTTTGAGACATAAGAAATTTCCCTTTTTCCATAGCATCATTTTTGTTAATTCAGATTTCCCTGAAAGCTTAGCTCCCGTGCATTTAACGCCCTAAGAACTTGGAAATAACACACATCTATATTTCATTCTAAATGGGACATCTTTATACCTGGAATTATAGGCTTTCTCTTTCGCTGAAAATTACTTCATAGGCGGCAAAGGGACAGACACAGGAGTGGAGTTTGAATGTCACTCTTTCCAGGGCTGGTTTCCTGTTGTCTTTTCAGATGACAGACAAAGAAAATGGCAATTATATCACCAGCCCTTAATGCTGATTCTTTACAAGACAAATAATCCCAATTTTCTATGACCTTTAGTGTGGTTTTAGATATAAAGGCTGAGACTTCATTGTTAACAGCCCAGCTCAGCTCTGCTCTGTAGAAGACTTTTTACCACCCCCTGGTGGATAAAGTAAGAGAAACAAAATCTCTTCAGTCCAAGGCCAAAGAATGGGCAAACTGGTTAATCTGGGGGAGTGGAGGTGTGGAGGGAAGGAGGAACAATATTAAGTATACGTGGAGCTGCACCAACTTGCATTCCCACTAACAGTGTAAGAGGGTTCTCCTTTCTCCACATCCTCTCCAACACACGTTGTTTCCTGTCTTGCTAATTTTGGCCATTCTAACTGGTGTGAGGTGGTATCTCAATGTGGTTTTAATTTGAATCTCCCTGATGGCGAGTGATGATGAACATTTTTTCATGTGTCTGATAGCCATTTGTATGTCTTCATTGGAGAAGTGTCTGTTCATATCTTCTGCCCGTTTTTAAATATGATTATCTGTTTTGTGTGTGTTGAATTTGAGAAGTTCTTTATAGATCCTGGATATCAACCTTTTGTCTGTACTGTCATTTGCAAGTATCTTCTCCCACCATATACACTATGGAGTATTATGCCTCCACCAGAAAGGATGAATACCCAACGTTTGTAGCAATGTGGACGGGACTGGAAGAGATTATGCTGAGTGAAATAGTCAAGCAGAGAGAGTCAATTATCATATGGTTTCACTTATTTGCGGAGCATAACAAATAACATGGAGGACATGGGGAGATGGAAAGGAGAAGGGAATGGAGGGAAATTGGAGGGGGAGGTGAACCATGAGAGACTATGGACTCTGAAAAACAACCCGAGGGTTTTGAAGGGAAGGGGGCTGGGAGGTTGAGGGAACCAGGTGGTGGGTATTATGGAGGGCACACATTGCACGGAGCACTGGGTGTGGTGCAAAAACTTTGAATTCTGTTACGCTGAAAAGAAATTAAAAAAAGAAGTATACATGGAGCTGTGAAGTGGACGATAATTTGGTAACTCCCGTATTTAAATGTCCTGTCCCTATTTTGTAGTGCCCACCATTGGGCCCAGGCCCTTCACTGTTATATTCCTTCTGGTCTACCACTTTAGCCCAGGTGTCCCCAACATTTCCCATATAAAGGAGCCTCTTTCCGGGACAACTTGGATGGAGGATCATCCTCCATCTCAACATACAGTGTTCAGCTGTTTTGCTCCTGACAGTTTTCCCTCCCAGACCTGTCTTCTCATTCTTAGCCATCTCAAAGCTTATTCATATTCTGGATAGTGGTTAGCTTGCAATGGGTCTATGCAACACAGAGTACCACATGTTTTCCAATGAATCTATGCCTCCATACATATGCAGTGTTTCTCAAAACTTTGACCTCCTCCAACCTGCTGCTGTAGTTAACATTTTTGGAGTCTGGAATTTTATTAGTTGATGAGTCCTTAACATCTCTTTGCTTCCAGACATTTATTTTACTTCCTTTTACTAGTATCCATGGCTGTTAGTTGGAAGGCTATTGTCATTAAAAATTGGTCCTCAGGTGCTGTGGAAAAAGCCGGGGAATTCAGCTAATAAATTGGGAAGTCTCTGTCTCTTCTCGTTACTTCTACCATTTTCATTACTAACAGTCCAAGAGCATATTGTCCTTATTGATAAAAAGTTGTTTACAAGGGCTCATTTATGAGCCCCAAGTTATGACTTGTGAGAGAGGTAACAAAATTCTTGTTTATGGACACGTGGTACAAGCATAATTCATGATAGTCGACTATCTCGGTCACAGAAAGACTGAATGACACACTGAGTGTTTCAGCTCAGAGTGTTGATGTGGAAATGTTAGGTGTTATAGAAAATGCAAAGTCTTATAATAATAGATCCTGAGAATTGGAAGTGATTTTAGAAATCATCTTATCCATTCTCTTGTTTAATTCAGAATCTCATGGAACCATAACCAACAAATGGACTGGACACCCAACCCCTGGTTCAGCATGTCCAGGTTGAAGACTCTCTACTTCAAGTGGCTGTTTGGTTCAATGTGGGAAGCTGTATTTGTGGGTAGGTCAGCACACGGTGCCCAGTTTAGAGATAGAAAATGAAAGCTCAGTTTTGCTCCTTTCTGTTGTCTTTATCTCTAAGTTCCTGAACCCAGCCTCACCCTGAACCCCAGTCTCAGCAACTGAAAGAGCTCTAGAGTGATTAATGTTATCTGCAAAATTTTTTAAAATTACTTTGGCAGGAATCTGAGCAGTGAAAAAGGCTATTTCTGACTCTCTGATTATGTCTTGAGGGTGCTTGTTATAGGAAATGGGAAACAGGGTTCTGGGAAAACCTGATTAGGGTAATTCAGGTTAGAATGCTTTAGGATATTCCATTTCCAGGGAGGAGAAGAAAGTTAATGGACTATGTTCAAATGAGCTGTGTTCAATGATGGAGTTTTCATTCTCATCCCACCTTGACCCCCATTCTCTTTTATATTATTTAGGCTTCAATGCTTGGGCCGCCTCTAGAAGGTGGAATGGCAAAAAGAAAACAAATTGCCTAGAGACAAAGTGCTTTGGACTTCAAAGTCATATGGGAAGTGCTTGAATGAGAGTCACCAGAATGACAGAGTTAGGCTGGACTCTAAGTACCAGGGAGAAAAAAACTCTTTCCCTACTCCATTAGGTGGCCATTATGACCCTTCATTCATTCAACAACGGTTACTGACAGACTACTCCATACCAGATACATAGTGATATATACACCAGAACCACAGACTTTCTTTTATAAGTTGGAAAGTGAATGCTTGCTTAAATGGGATCTATTTTAATCATTTGAAACTGTTAGTCATTTTTGGCAAAGGAAATCATCGTGATGGGTCAGCCAGATACTACAACTTCTTTCAACATTTGGTACGAATTGTCGGGGAAGCCATGCCAAGGCATAGCAGAGATGAAGAGAGATAATCAACTTTAAGATTAAAGGGTATTATTTTTCCACGTGTTAACATATGGTCTGTCACACAACCTCTGCTGCATTTACTGGTTTTTATATACAATGAGGTGAACCCCAGCTGAGGTAGCCTGAATATTAATGATGAAGACTTTAGTTTTCTGGGTTCTTTCCTAAGCTATATCTGTATGGCATTGAAGTGAAGACATCAACTCTTCTTTCTCTCTGGGATTAGGGTATTACCTTCTTAGGTAGAGAAGTACTAGTTGGTCAAAGAGGCTCATTTGGGGTCTGGTCAGATGACAGTCTTTTAAGAAGGAAATCCTCAAGTTGATGTCTTCTCTTAAGGAGGAAAGAGCCCCAAGAAACTTTATTGGAATTCAATTAGTATGCATGGAGATCTTCTCTGGCTCAGGAAAGAGGATAACATAAGATAAAAAAATCTGAATGTAGTCAGAACCTGTGGCTTCATCAACTTGGCACTTCTAAGAATAATTTTCTTACACAAATTTCATTGAGGAATAACTAAGATAGCTCCCAATGATTCCTGTTTTCTGATATTCATGCCCTGTGTAATTCCTTTCTCTTGACTGTAGGTTGGACTCAGTGATGCATCTTGGACAGGATATGACAAAAATGATGAGTGTCAGTTCTAAGGATAGGTTACAGAAAGATTTTGGCTTCTGTTTTGCTCTCTTGCCTTGTCATTGTGATGCAGGCCAGATGTCCAATTGTGAGCTGCCCTATGGAGAGGCCCATAGGACAAAGAACTGATGCCGGCTGCTAGTCCACAGCTAGTAAGGAACAGAGGCCCTCAGTATGCTGGTCTGCAGAGAACCCATGAATGAGCTGAAAGCAAGCCTTCAGATACACTATAGCCCTGGATAACCTTACTGCTGCCTTTTAAGAAATTTCGAGCTAGCGCACCTAGTTAAGTCTTACCTGGATATCTGAAAAAAATTTTTTTTCTTCAGTTATTTTGCATGTTATGAACATTCTTGAATGCTCTTATCTTTTGGTAAATGTATATACACATGTCAGAAATATATCTAGGAGTTGAATCACTAAGTCACAGTATGTGTTCAGATTTAGTAGTTATTGCCAAGTAGTGTTTCAAGTCTACACTCTCACCAGCAGTGCCAGACCAATCACTGTTTTCGGCAGGACTCTTCGCTGTGTCTCAGTTCAGCACAGGGCCTACTGTGCCGTGGTATTTAGATAGCATGTTTTATTAGTAATAACACTAATGAAAAAATAATAACAGTGACGGTAACCTTTTGGATATCTAATTATCTAATGTATTAGTTTTTGAAAAGCTTGTGCACCTAAGACTTCATCATGTGTTATTACATTACATGTATGAAGCACTAACAGAACAAAACATTAGTTAGGATATGTAGATACCTTGGCTATGCCTAAACTAGATTTTTAGGGAGATAACCAGGATTAAAAAAAGAAGTGGTGGAAGTAGAACACTTTTATATTATGTTTTCAATGTTTAGGTTATTTAGGTGAAACCAGAATTTTTTTTTTTTTTTTTTAGTTTACATTTCCCAGATAATAACTGTCCCTTTCTGCTTAACATTACTAATGAAGATATCATGAAATCCTATTGTTTTCATCATAGAGAGAGGCTTTATTTTATTGTACCTATTTTTAAATTTTATCTCAGTAATAACACTTTGTTGATTTATATGGGTTTTTAGCATTGCATACTCAATAAAGATAATTAGGATATTATTGAAGATGCCTAGCATCTCTTTTAATGATCACATTCCTTTCTTAGAGCCATATTTTTTGAGTTTTAGTTATAACCAAAACAAAAGAATAATACTCATGAGCTTGGCCTTGTGTCTGTAGTAAAAGCAATGTACAAAAAATAAAGCTTTTTGTACCATGGGTACATCAGCCTGGACAAGTCTGGTTTGGGTAGGGGAATATTTGGTGGCCAGGTGAACTTCTCACTTGAAAATCCCCATATGCTATAGATGTCCTGTTTTGAAATATGGGTAACATTAGACATCAGAAACTAGTCCCAGAAACAGTAAAGAAAAAGTAAATGATAAATATCATTAAAAGTAAGAAAATAAAGATGTCACTATGATAGGAAACTATTCAAAGTCCATATTAAGTGCCATAGTTTGTAATGTAAGGGCATGATCTGCTAACCTTAGGAATCTCTCTTTTGAGGAAAAGGTATAGAGTGGCAAATCAGATTGTCCTCCACTTCCTGAGGGCTGTATAGTGCTGATAAGAGTTCACTAGAGACTAGCTCCCAGTGCCTTCTCTCAGGGGTCTTGGGGAGCCAGCTGGAATATGGCCTTCTGTGGTATGGGATGTTTTGATGAAAGACTGCACAAAAATGTGACATAAAGGCCCTTGTAGATGAGAGGCTGGACAGAGGACAGCTACTCATTATGACTACTGGTGAGTGCTAAGGACACTTTTTTTTTTTTTTAAGTCAAAGCAAAATTGCTTCTACTTTTTTCTTTTTCTTTTTTTCTTGAGATTAAGAGTCTTTTATCATTTGTCTCCCTCCCGATCCCATCTTGTTTCATTTTTTCCTTCCCTACCCCCCAAACCCACACTTTGCTTCTCAAATTTGAGGGCACATTTTTAAAGGGCAAGATTACTCTAGGGTCACTGCCATCAAATGGCTAATATTTGACTCAACTTTAACTGAAGACTTCAGGTTTTAGGCCACTATCAGTCTTATCTGCAACCGTGGCCACAAATTTCAGGTTTAGGTATAACTGATATAAAAATAAGTTACTTTATTCCATTTTGTTTCACATAGAGCCAAATCAGTGTAGACCTATGTGCAAATCAAGGGATTTTTGAATGTTCAGAGAGAAAACAACAGCATGTAAGTTCATGACCAGACACTTCCCTAGTACTTCAGCTCATGGGGATGCTGGATTTGTGGGGGCAGTAGAGGATCTGACATTGCTTTGAGGTTCTCAGTGGAATGGCCCTATTTCCTAAGTCTCTGTGGGAGAGCAGTGTCACCCTCCATCCTTGTGTTCTCTCTCTCATCTTCAAGTTATCCCTAATGGCACCTAACCAAACCTCAATGAAGCTGATGAAGATGCCAGAAAACCAAAGCTTAAAAGGAAGAGTTCAAGGAACTGACAATACTGGAACTGTTAAACTTGGAAGTATACATGTTAGGTCTCTTCAGACACATGGGAGCTGCTGAGTAATGACAATCTATGCATTGTCCTATATTTTTTTGGAAAGAAACAATGAAGTTCAAACACATAGCATTTCCTCAAAGCAGGAAGAGCATTGAACAGTAAATCGCTCTCCTTTCTGAGATGGTTGGGCTCAGCACTCTGATTTTATCTTACTGGATTGCAGATAGCCTCAAATCTAGTGACTTAAAACGACAACCATTTTATCATATCTCATGATTTGGTGGGTCAGGAATTTGGGCAAGGCTTGGGAGAATGATTCTTCTGCTCTAAGTGATTGAGGTCACTTGGTGGTGGGTGGTACGCACTGGTGGATGGGCTGATCTGGGGAGACCAAGATGACTTTATTATCATATATGGTACCTTGATGGAGGTTGCTGCAAGGCTGAGTTCACCTACGATGGCTGATCAGAGAATTAACATGTGGCTTCTCTAGCATGGCAGTCTCAAAGTAGTTGACCCTTACGTGGAAGCTCAGACCCTTCAAGGAGAGGATTTCAAGAGACAAGAACCGAAAGCCACTATTCTCCCAAGACCTGGGCCTTAGAACTTGTAGCATTGTTTCTATCACATTCTTTCAGTCACAGCAATCATAGAGCCTGCCTAGAGTTGAGGGATGGGAAGGTGGATCCCATCTCTCAATGGAAGCAGTAACAACAATTTTATGGTATTTTATAATCCACCACCTTTAGGTAATAAACTCTGAGTGTAATCGGAATCAGGACGCTTTCTGTGTTATAGGTATTTGCTGTTTACTAATAGGAAATACTCATTAGGACCCCTTGTATTTGAATTAGTTTCAGAGCCAGTGAAACATTGCTTAGATAATTACTTAAGTCTTGGAACAATGATTAGTGTGAAAACTAATAGGGTTTCATTAATTGTGTCAGCAGTAAGCTGACCAAGCATCTTTTTGAAAATGGCCATTGTCTTTGGAGCTTAAATGTACTCAGTGTAACACCTGGCAGTTGAGATGAGCACAATCTCTTAGTTACTCATCTTACTGCAACAGAGCTCTTTGTTTTTTCTTCTCATGTATTTATGTGTTTGTTTTATAGAGTGATTTCTGACAGACACACTCAAAAGATGTTTTTCTGATCTTGCTTTCATTCAATGGAGACAGGAGGTAAAACTGAGTCTAAGTGGGTCAAAGTGCTGAATATGGAAGGAGTGTCTGTAGAAGCATTTGGATTTCTTGGGTACTGAGTTGGAGAAGTTGGCCTTTAAATAGAAATAAGAATGACCCTATGAATAAGGTCCTGGGTCTTCATCAGTCTCTGCCAATGGTAACTACTTGGTTTCCCAAATTTCAGCCTCTAGGAATTTATCTGTCATATACCTTTATCAGTCTTTGAAATAGACAGCCTTGACATACTACGTTTCTCACTTTGTATTCACTTGGGCCTTGGTACATCTAATTTCCCATTCATATACCCCAATGTGGCCACGCTCCCAACCTTATACCTTCCTCACTGACCTGAGTTAGGCATTCCACCCCATACTCTCTTGACCTCATCTCTCCTTGACCCACCCACTATAGTTCTTAGTTTTGATCCAGTTTTTTTTTTTTTTTTTTAATTAGCAGTCTTTCTTAGCCTTTCCCTACAACACAGGGCAGAAGGAACAAATTCTCATTCTTGAAAGTGCACCAACTCTGACCCATACCTGCACTTCTGTGGCTGAAATCTCTATAGATACCATTTACAAATGATCTCATGAGTCATTATGGTGAATATGGAGAGCCCCGCCTCTTCTTGCTGAATACTGACCATCTTGCCACACCAAGCTAACTGCAGTTCCCCAGAAAGGTCATGCTCTTTCTCTTCTCTAGGCTGTTAAATGAGCTCTTCTTTGTCAAATGATCTATATCTTACCTCTTGCTCTTTTTTTTTTTTTTTTCCGTAATTCAAGCTTGTTCTCCATTAATGGAGATACTAAGGGAGGCTTTTTCAGGCATTTTTTTCTCTTTATTCCCATGGTATGCTGGGCAACTCTCTACTAACATAGTGTCCCCATATACCTTATCTATTTAAGTATCTGCCCCCCACCCCGCCTCTGGATATGAGATTTTTTTATGGGTAGGGATCATGGGACTTTTCATTGTTGAATTCCCAGACTCTAGGATGATGGCTAATGTTCAATAAATATTTGTTAAATTCGTGCTTGCACAACTAATTAATGCATGAATGGTTAAATAGATCGTTGGAATAAAAATGGACATGTGGTCGTAAGGCTGGCTGGTGGGCTAGTTGTCAGGAGGATGGCTTGATGGTAGAAAAGATGAATGAATGTATGGTTGGGTTGGTTGACTATTAACTTTGTAGTAATATTGGAAGAATGTTCATAAATGAAAACCTTACATCTGGAATTTTGTGACTTTTGATTGCACAAACTCCATTTCCTTCCATATTTTTATTATAAATTTGTACATGTTTTTGTTGTTATACTGCAGCTCTATGAAGAGTCTTGAGGTTTATTTTAATTCCATATTCTTAAAAATTTTGAGAGACAAAAGATTTAAAGAATATACAGTAAACCTGTGGTGAGTGCTGTGAATTGTGTAAGACTGATGATTCACTGACCTGTAACCCTGAAGCAAATAATACAATATATGTTAATAAAAATTAAAAAAAAGAATATACAGTAAGCCAAGGGTTGATTTCACCACTTGCTTCTATGTGTAGCTCAATTTGCCATGATGTGTGGCTTTCTAGACCTTTTTAGTTTCTTTATCAGCAGGCTGCAAATAATTATATTTATTTCTGTTACAAGGTTGATGAAGTGAAATTACTTGAAAAAATTTATTCATACAATCTCTCTCTCTCTCTCTCTGTCACTGTCTCTTTCTAGCTATCTACCTATCATCTATCTACCTATCTCTATCATCTATCTACCTATAGTTTTACATGTGTTGTTGTTAAGTTTTTCTCCACATATCCCCAGAAGAATCTTGTGGAAATGTAAGTATTCTTGCTCCCCTTTGGTCACTGAAGCTATAAACATGAAGATTTGTTCAGAAGCATACAGGACTAGCAGGGGCAGAAACTAGAATTCAGAGTCTCTGGTGCTATCTGCAATTCATTGCTTGTTACCACTGCTAAAATGATTTTTAGAGCTGCAGCATTATTATACAGTGTAGAATCCCAGCTGTCAGAGGGGATGGGCTGTCTCTTAGGCGTGATGAATAGGTTTTATTTTGAGTGCCAACTCTAAATCAGTTGGTAATAGCTGCCTGGAGTACTGTATTGAGGAGGATTCTGAGGCCCTATCTGAGCTGCGATTGTTCTATGATGTTGCCATGAATGTAGGCTCTACCATACACACTTGCTGTATATTTTCCATCTCTGTTCTAAGACCGCAAAAGGTGTTCATTATGATAGGTGTTCACACTGGCTTGTCCAGTGATTCACTAAAATGATTCGTGAGATCATTCATGAAAAAGTATCTACAGATATTTTGCAGTTTCTGGAAGCTGGTGTTGAACTAAATACATTTCCTCCTTTGATGAATGTGGTTAATAAAATGAAAAGAGAGCAGCGAGGAAAGCTAACTGTGTATGAGTACCTATTAAAGTCATTTCCTTTAAAGGAGAAATGCTTGCTTTCCTAGCCAGGGTAGGTCTTCTACTGCGAAGGAAGGGTGGTTTCTTGACCACTTGTGGTTAGTAGTATGTTGTGTTGAAAATTAAAAATGTTCACTTTTATGCAGATGCAAACACAATCACATTAACTTTTTATTTGAAGCTTTGATTACATTCTCGTTAATAAGCATATAATTACATTAAGCCAGTTTAACCATATAGCAACATGCATTTCATTTTAAAATTGGGTATTGGAAAGCTTGGCAAATGCTGGGATTATTAATTATTTAATAGAATTAGGTATAATGCACATAAGGAGGTGACCAGGAGACCTCATGGATTTCTGGTTCCCAGAAGAGTCTCAAAGGCTTAGAAATGTGGTTATGCAGATCAGAAAATTTCATTCTGGCTTCTCCCACTTTGTTTTGTTTTTGCTAAGAATCATACCCTAGGCATATTGATAGATAATTTTGATCATAAATCAGTCCTACAAATAAACAGCAGGTGGCCTTGCCAGTTGGAACCTTGGAGCATAATACAAATGATGTCAGCATCTTCTGTCATTGGGTCTGTGTTAGCATTGGCTACTTGCATGATGGAGTCTGTATTACCTTTTAGTTTCTGAGTCCTGAGCTGAGGTGATATGAAGGACATTCATATCACCTGAGTGATATGAAAGACAACAGGGAATTAGTGGCTGCCCATCTTTCTACATGTCTGGCCACTAAATCTGCCAGATTCTTCAACTCATAGGGCTTAGTCTATCTCTAAAAATGTACCTGGGCTGGCATCAATGTGTGAAGGAGATGATCCTAGAGAGACAGATGAAATATAAAGAGACTAATTCCTCATTTTTCCTGTCCCAAGTTAGCCTGGTTACTTTCTAGTCCTGCGGCCCCAAAAGAGTTAAAGTAAAGGATATTGGTTCCTGCTGATCAAGCCACAGTGTGACACCTCTTATAGAATGCACCATAAAACTACATTATTTAATAGATCTGAGTATTGCACCTGCTATCTTATCTCCTCTTAGGTGATTAAGTCTCCCACAAATGCAATTTGTTAATATGGGGCCACATCTTCTCACAAGGTAAATCTGTGAAATTTGGCAGATAGTTATTTTGCCGCAGGTGTAAGATGAAAGACCTTGCCCTGGCTTTGCCAAGAAGAAAAATGATGTTGTTCTCAATATCTGGGAAAAATAGTCTGACATAGAGCGTAGAACCTGATTCCAAAAAGGGGGTATAGAATTCTAGGGCCCAAATCATGTGCTTCTCTACCTTTTGGGGAGTATATCACCTCCAAAAGGCTGAGTGGGAGATCAGAGTCTTGTTTTTACATGAAACCAGGTATTGAGCAAATCCCCTTGTTAAGAGAAGTCCTTTGATATTTGGAACTGCAGCCATTTGTGATGATAAATGATGACTTTTACTCTTATGAGCTATGAGAACTTAATTAGAGCTTAATTAAGGCTAATGCTCAGAATCCTTTGGAAGGTGGAGTGATTAAAAACTAACTTCCATATTGAATAGTCACACTGAAAAGTAGTCTTTGAAATACATGGCGTCTCCACTCTAGGGCCCCACGTAGTCCTGGCTGAGTCTCCACACCTAAGTTAAAGCAAGAGCTGACTACTTTTTGCATTAGAATTTCTTTAGCCAAGACTACAAGAGGCCCGGTACCCAGGTCCATCTCAGCTCCCTGTGCATTTATGAAGAAGGTTGTCTCTGAATCTGCAAATCCAGCTCGCCATACACGTGTCTCAGGGCATCACTGGTCATGCTGGCTATCAACTTCCGATGGCCAGACACCCAGGGTCGACACACTTCTTCCCATTGCACGGTGGAGTTGGGCTGGATTTCCCTGGAAGGATGACAAAGAGAGGAAAGGTTTTACTTTCCAGAGAGCCAGATCCAGTTCCCCACCTTAATCAGGAAGCAGCGAGAAACCCTGCTTCCATCACATGCTCTTTTTCTCACAGTTGATGGTAGAGGAGACAGAAGGGCTGATTTTACTAGTTCCAACCCAAATGAGGTCCCTAGATGGGGATGTGCCAATGAGAGACTCATTGGGTCATCATTCCTTCCACTTGGGTGCATCAACTGGCATCTACGGCCATGCGGTAGATATGGTCCATCCAGTGCATGGTGAAGGGCTGAGTCTCCCACCAGGCATGAGTCAACTGAGGTCCAGCTTATACCCCAGACTCCACAGTAGCCTCATGAATGTGACTGATCTTCCTGGGCTCATTTTGGGTCACTCTAGTTCCTTCCTGAATTAGACTCCTATCTGAATCCCCAGCTGCCTTTGCTGAGGTCCAGATATTCTAATTGGTTCTTGCCAATCCCTTTGGGATAGAGCTTGTTCCCAGGCCCAAGATCTGGAACATAACCCTACCTGCTGCCAACGGATGGAGTATTTGCATGCTCCATAATTCATAATCCTGTTTAATCACCAAATTGAATCCCTGTGCCCATGCACCTGTCTGCTACTCAATTGTATCTGTTCTGATAATGGGGCTGGCCTTTAATGGTTCTGTTATTCTCGTCTCCCTCTGCAGCCTATGCTCTGAGGTTTTCCAAAGCTTCGTGGCCAAGCCCACTCCAGTGAATGACTGAGATCAACCAGGGTTGGGGAGATTTAGGCTTCTCTGGGGTGCTTCAGATATATGACACTATGGAAGCCCCAAGCGGAAGTTACATGCAGGTTTTACATGCATGATAGTCCCTTGAGGTAGGTACTATTTGACACACTGAATAATTAAGAAAAATGGAGGCATAAACAAGTGAAGCAGTTTTTCTAAGATCACATAGCTGTGAATGGGCAGAGAAGAGATTTGGACCCAGGTTGTTCTGATTCCCAAATCCATGCTCTTTTTATTATTATATACTGTATTTCATACTATAGCCTCCATGAAGATGACTTTTCTGATCTCTGTGCTAGCTTTTATTTTTATAAGCAACACAGATGCCCTTTTATTCAGTACTAAGAGCTTCTTGCAGTATCGTTCATAAAGGATTCCTGGTCTCTGCTCACTGATCCTCAGGGAGAGCATGTAGTGGGTGGCCTTGCTGGGGATCTTGGGCCAGCACTTCTCTGGGAGGACATCAGAGAGATGAAGGGAAACCACCATGAGTGCCTTAGGCAGAAAGGGACCTGTTTTCATAGGGATTACTGAGGCACAGCAGGTCAGAATTGGAAAGGACTTAGAAATCACTTAGGCCAGCTACCTCATTTATAGGCAAAGAGGATGAGATCCTAAGGAGACTTATGGAGTCTTCCACATTCATAGCCTGATGGCCCAGACCAAGGATGAACAAAAATGTGCTGGGGAAAATGAAGAGTGTACTCATGCTTAGATATGAGGAACATGCTGTGCAGAGGAATTCTGTGAATACATCCCTACTAGTACCATGGAGGGCCTGAGGGATCAAAGGAGCTGGGGATGCTGTAGCTTCAGACTGGAGTGGTGGTTGGAGGAGCCACAAGGAAGGGGAACTGCCAAAGAAACTCTGGAGTGGTTCAAAGGCCTCAGCTGTGTGATCCCGTATTTGCCCTGAGGGGCCAGGACCATAGAGCATCACCTTAAACACAGCCAAAATTCAAGGAGAAATGGGGGCCACATACCTGTGCTTGACCTATTCTATGTAAAGTTAGAACCCCCAAATTTCCTCAAATAGAGCTAAAACAATATCTATTTTACATTTCAGTGGGTGTACATCCTCTGGGATAGATTTCTAAACATTAGAAATGTAGACACTAAATAAGAAATCCTTTTCAAACTCTTCTACCTGTGTTCAGTGAATTGGGAAAGGCATCTAAGGCCTTAGGGACTCCTCTCTTTGGAACTGCTCCAAGCATGGACTCTGCCACTGCTGGTCTAAATGTCTCAATTAATTTGGTATTTGCTAACTCTCTTCTTTATTTTTGTTCTTTATAAATGTGGTTCTATAAATTATTTTCACCCATTATATAAAAGCCAAACTGGGTGAAAAGTACATACATATAACCTAGATAGGTATTGTTCAAACTCAGTAAATTGATTTTATGATTCAAGGTTTGAAAAACATTGACCTCATCATGTGTTTCCTTGCCTATAAAAGGCAGACACTACAGAATATTGAATAGAGTGTGGGGGCACCTGGGTGGCTCAGTTGGTAAAGTGTCTGCCTTTGGCTCAGGCCATGATCCCAGAGTCCTGGGATCAAGCTCCATATCGGGCTCTCCACTCAGTGGGGATCCTGCTTCTCCTCTCCCTCTGCCTGCCACTCTGCCTACTTATGCTTGCTTGTGTTCTCTATCAAATAAATAAATATTGAAAAGATGAATAGAGTGTGGAGAGGGGTGAATTATTATTTGTACTGCACTTAGAAGCATGGCATATATGGCAATCGCCAAGTGTCATTTAGATTTGTATTACTGTTGGTGTTGCTATAATTACTATTATTAACACAATCACCCTTGTGGTTGTTGTTTCTTCTGCCTAAACTCTGCAAAAGAACTAGGAAAGTAAGTTCCTCCTGACTGTTTGCAGAGAAACAGTTCTCTGTCCTCAATTTACAGTGATTAATTCAATATGAATACATCTTTTAAGATATTTATTTCTCAAGAGCTGGGCTATTTTTACCCTGATCCATTTGTTCTTTCTTCCTTGGTTTCCCCAAGTGATCAATCAGAAACACTTTGCAAAATAGTTGTCTTGCTTCAGGATCTGGCCTGGGGCCATGTAATGCAGGTGACTACCTCAAATAGAAACTATAATCCCTGAGCTTCACTTCATTATTGACTCTCACTCATAAACTCAGCCCCATAATAATATTCACATATGTATCTCATACATGTATAGATGTCTACTCAAGACTGTCATACAAAGATACTCATATATGAAGACGCACATGCGTGTCTAAGTATGCATTTATTTATAGATAAATATGTCCAGCAAGAGAAAGAATCACTCATCCATATTGGTAAGTGCAGTAATACTGGAATAATCCTATTTGCCTGAGGATAGATGTTGTGATAATTGGTTCTCAGTTAATGTGCTGAGCTATCAAGATACACTGGCCATTTATCATCTTGAATGCATACAGGCAAATGGGATTATTATTACAATAAACTGCAACTATCTGTGGGTTTTTCTCCATGTGTCTAGCTCTCAGCTTCTGCCCTACTAAAGAAACTCAAAATTTTTTTTAAAAAATCACAAAGTCGGGGAACTTTTCTCTCGAAATAACTTACTGAACCTGATCATTTTTTAAAGACAAAAATGAATCTGGAAGATGAATTATTTGATGTTCTGGAAGTATCAAGTGCAGAAACTTGAAAAACTGAGAGTCTGTGGGGGAAGGACTTTCAAGCATCTGAGATAGGTGGGAGGTGGTGGCAGAAGGCAGGAAGGTGAAGCATCTTGGAGCACAGTTGGCTCATACCCTGAGCAAAGAGTGAAACACCACTGCTTTCTTCATTCCTAGTTCAATTCCCTATTCTCTAGCTCTTGCCTTCCAGGACCCCTGCTTTGAGCTTGACACCCTTTGTCTTCTAAGGCCCTGGCAGGACTATGGGTGGATACGTGGGGGTAGTGATTCCCTAGACTATTCAAGATGTGTATCCTAGAAGGGAATACAATCTTGGAAATGATTCTGTTTCTACAAATTGCTCTTTTTAAGGGTCCAAGTTGTTACATGGATCTGTCACTCTTAGATCAGATCTTGGCAGCATAGGGTACCTTGGAGTGCTTATAATTATCTGACAATATGGATGTGGGTGCTGGCTGGCTCAGGTCTTGGTTGTGAATGTGTGCGCTGGAGTCAGGAGGAGACAGGGTAAGTAGTACTCTCTCCAAAGTCCTAAACCCACCCTAGATTGTAAATATTTTCCCTCTCAAGTTCTTTCCAATTTTTGACAGTCTCAGAGAAATAAAGCTACCCTTGTGTTGGAGAGATCCAGCCCCTGCATCTGGATCCCCATAAGAGATTGAGGACCTTGTTTTCTGTCTGTTGGCTATCTGCCATAGCTGTGTTGGAAGTAATGACAAATAGTACCTTAAGGAAGAGTGTGGGCAGGGCATTTGCCTTGTGTCCATGTAAGGGCTGGACTCTTCCAGCCTTTCCATGATTCACTCCACTTTGCCCTACTGCAATGTCAGATATTACCCATAAGCACCTGGACACTCCACCCACTTAGAGCCCTATGCATCCCAAATAGTGGGTCATTCCACTGTGTGAAGATTCATCTTTCTTCTAACACACAGATTGTCCCTTTTCATGCATTGGTCTGTGATCAAGGTGGGATTTTTGGCACAGCCAAGGTGTGCTGGTAGCAGGAAGTTCTAGTACCCGCAGACGAGGTTTCTAGGGTTACCGTTTGAGAAGGAAAAATTGGATGCAGCGGGGGGTTGTTCTGAGGAAGAAACGTGTTTCACTTTGCCTGAGTGATTCTCACATCTGATTCGAGTGGGAAGGTGTGAGAAGGGGTGAGTGAGGCTGTCGTTTCTGACGAAAGCAGGGCTATCGCTGCTGACCTCTCCCTCTTGCTAAGGACGATTTCTAATTTAATTCTTTTTTTCCCTTCAACATTCTTATTAGCACAGGAAGCATTGCTATGTTTTGTGCTTGCATTTTTAAAAAAGCACTCAAATTATTTTCCCTGTTGTTTATTACATTCACGGGAAGCAGGCATCTCTTGGACAATGGGATTGCAGAAGCTGTGAGCACTGTAATTTGAAAGAAATGCAGAGAGCCCTTAGTGGGCAAATTGTTCTTTAAAGGCATCCCAGAAGGGGTGAAGGAGGCCTTGGCCTGGTCCCACAGATTCAGAGGGGGTAACTTCCAGAAAGGGTGTTAGGGAGATTCCTAACATATCTCATCGTCAGGCACTTTCTACAGCCCTCCTCCTCCCCTTCTGTGCTTCAGAAGTTCACCCAACAGGAAATATGCTACTGATTGATGCTGACAGGGACTTATTTGTGGTAGAAATGAAAGTATTAAGCCTCAAAGATTGGGATCCATTCTGGGTGTCACACTTTAAGAGGAGCACAGATGACCTGGAGTATGTGGGAAAGCAGGGGAAGCTAAAGCCACGTTAGGGGTCAGGAGAGGGTTAGAGAAGATATGACAGTTGTTTGCAAATATTTCTAAGGCACCAGATGGAAGAGAGATGGGCTTTATTCTGTGCTGACCCAAATGACAGAATTAGGATCACCAGGTAGGATCAGAAGGTAGAATTGTTTTTGAACAATGAGAGCTACCTGACTGTGGAAAGGGCTGTCTTGTTGGGGGACACTCTTTGTCAGTAGAAGTCACAGAAGCTGAGCGACTATAAGGTGCAATCTGATGGGACTAGATGTGAAAGAAGCAGTCTCATTCATTTTATCAGAGCCTGAGGTAGTTATTGGTCCCCTGAGTAGAGAACCAAGTCTGAAACTCTTTAGGCTCCCCTTTAGTTTACAGAAAGCAACAGTTCTAGAATGCTTGTATCAGGGAAATCTGGAAGGTGGGGCTGGGAAGAAAGGACCCTTGAAAAGGGACATCTTTCAGCATAATATCTGACACAAACTAGGTACTCCCTGTATATTAGTAGAATTGACACCTGAGGAGGTGGTATGGCAGAATGCTTGAAACTTAATTTCTGAATCAGCCACCCTGAGGCTGAATTTGGGCACCTTTTATAAGCTGTAAAACTTGGGGCAAACCAGCTGACTTCTCAAAGCCTCTGCTCCCCAAAGGGTGATGATAACAGTACCTATCTCATTAGGGTGGTTGTAAGGATTAAATGATGGAAATGCCAGTCAAACCAACCCTACTTTTACCCCCTGACTCCTAGAAATGGCCAATAAGAAGGCAGCAGCTTCTCAGACATATTATTAAATGTAAGTTTGGAAAAGACGGAGAAAGCTAAGCCTTCCCACAGTCCCGCGTCCCTTGTCACCTTCTCAGCCCCCAACCCACACCTTACCGGAACATCTTCCTCCTTGGCTTCATCACCCCAGGACCATCCAGGTGTATCCACACATTCCGCAGAGTTTCTTTTAGAGGATTGGTGAACTCAACTGTCACCACCATGTCAGAACCAACCATCCTGGCGCCGCGGACCTAAGATAGGAGTTGGAGGAGAATGCAGCTCATTAGCAGCACATAAAACCTTTCTGCTCTCCTGTGCCCTTAGCCATCTTCACGTTTGCTGGTTCTACAGAATGGTTATTTTTTGGCAATAAAACTCGTGTGATGAGGATAGCTGATTGCTTTGACTGGGGGATACCTATTGAGACAAAGATGGAAAATTACTAATTAGGATCACACTCTTTTCCTCATTATAAAAACCACCCTAATTAGAGCTCAGGTTAATAGCCGTGACCACCAGCTGCTCTTTCTCAGCAGGAGGTGGAAGTGTATTTGGTGAAGCAACACATTTCCATGGTGAGGGTGGCCAGGCAGACTCTGCTTCTGGACAGGACTCAAGTTTCCTGCCAGCACGCAGGGGATTCCTGTGTTCAAGAAGAAGAAAATGCTCCAGGGGGGCTAAGCCTTCTCACCTTTAGGTACACTAGAAAGAAATATGGCCAAAGAGGGAGTCTTCACTGTGGAACCTGAAGAAAAGCAATCTGGATACTAAGATAGGCAAAAAAAGACTTTTCATCTGCAGTTACAATGTCTGAGTCCAGCAGAGTCTAAGCCCTTTGTTGGCAAATTTATCTATGACAAGTCTCAGAAGTATCAGGTATTTGGCAAAGGATCTCATGAGGTGGCCAGAGTTCAAGGTCAGTTCAGCACTTACTAGTAGTGGGGCCTTGGGTGACTTCCTCAACCTTTTTGAGATTCAGTTTTCCTGTCTCTAAGACTGGACTGACATTCCAGTGGGATCATTGATGTGAAATTCTATTATTATTTGCTCCTAGGCTGTGTTAACTAGGTTCCAGGAATAGTACGCTTTCCCAACACCAACACAATGAGCTAGAAAATGGCCATGTGGTTCTGGGATTGGTTGGTTGGTTTGTTTGTTTAAGAGATAATATGTGCCAAATGGATAGATCCGACTAACCTCTACATAACTTGGGAGATAATAGTAATAGTTCCTACCTTGTAAGGAAAGGGTAGAATGGGATTATGCATATAAAGCAACAAACGGGCTGTAGGATACAAGGCAAAAGCCCCATACTTTATAGCTCATACTGTTTTTGGAATAGCAATGCTCCAGGTAGGTTGTTTTATTCACCATATATTTATTGCACTTTCAACTCCAACATCTAGCAAATATTTCCCCGTGCCCAGCAAATATTTGTGAAATTAGGCTAACTGCTTAACAATGGAATTTATTGACTGAGTTTCCTATGTAAGGAATTCTTACACCTTATTTATTTAAGTGTGATATACTATAGAAAAAATCATATGGAAATGAGCCTTTCTTATGAACAGAGGAAAAGAGGAAGGACAATTCCCAGAGAAAAAGACTCTCACTGACTGACTTTGCAGTAAAGAAGAAATCTTCATGGGATTTACTCTTTAAGACACAGTTTGTGTCTAAATTTACATCTATGGAATTTTAAAAATCTATGAGAAAAATGAAAATTGCACCCAATTCTCCATGTTTATTACATTCAAATCAATATCTTCTGGGTGGGATGTGGGGAGTGGTAGGGTCAGAGGGATCAGGGGTAGAACAGACCATGATCATGGTGCTGACCACAGCACGTGTCATCAAGAGAGCACAGACCATAGACCAAGTGGCTTCTCCAGTGCTTGGCCAGTGGTGTTCAGCCTGCCATGCATACAGAGTCACCTGGGGAACTTTAAAATCACAGAGGTCTAGGCCCACTCCCAAGCAATTAGCTCAGAATCTCAGATGGAGCCTGTAATAAGTTTATTCTAAGCACCCCTGTTGACTTCTAGGAGTCAATTTAAAAAAGTGCTCCCTGGGTGAAAATCTCCGCTGTAGAAAAAACACTTAGAAGACAAGCTGAAATTTTCACCCCCCCTTCCCAGATGTCCTGATTCCCTCAATATATACGTTGGAAGTACAAAAGTGCTTTATTAGAATGCTCTGAGTTCTCTAGGTTTAATTTTCGAGTGTGGCCAACATATTTTTCCTAAGTTGGCAAAAAAATTTCAGAACACTTTTAGATTTTTAAATATGTAAGATAAAGATAATATTTACAAAAGCTGTCTGAATTGGAGAAAGTGGGGCTGCTTCAGAGACCCTATTGGTAAAAGTCTGATCACTTTAATTTCGGGGGGGATATTTTGTAGCCATCTGTTCTCTTCATGGAATGCTATTATAGGTATGGACAGAAGCTCCTTACAAGAATCTGGTAATAGCTACTGACCCTTCCTCAACACAGACACACACAAAAAAGTCACATACACCTCTCATGTGTGGTTTTTGGGGGATTCATTACACACCCAGAAGATCTATCCATGGACCTCCCCAGGCTCATGGGCTGCAGGTGAAAAATGATTTCCATGTGTGAGGCTAGCTCTACAGGAAAAAATTCCTGCACTGTGGAAAGCAAAGTGTACCTTTCCAGGTCACTTTTGACAGTGTCGGGGAAATTAAGTGTTTGAAAGTCTGGTCTCTGTTCTTTGGGTCTTTATGGACAGACTTTAGATTTGGCCAGAATTCGAAGATTAAGCCTTCTCACATAACTTCATGCACCATGCCTAACCAGTTTCCCTTCAGATGTTATTTCTGTAGCCGGCTGCTTCCATGGGTGTGTAAATATTCCCTGGGCTTCCCCAATCCTGAGTAGCCAGGAGGCCAGGGAGAAGTGGGAGGGTGAAAGGAGAGGTCTCTTCTCAGGTTGTAGAGTGTTTCTTTTGCAATTAACAAAGACTCCGTGTCCCTTTCCTGACATTCATCTCCTGCACCCAGAATGTAAACTTCCTTTGCCTGACTACTGAGATGCTAATGAACCTTAGAGACTCAAACCAGCCAAATATAAAAGCCTGCCTAACAGTTAACATCACTGTTTCTGTGTGGGAGACTAAGTGGAGATATGTTCCTCCCTTCTTTTGAGGAAAACGGACATAGTATTTTCACAGTACGTGTTGACTGAAGCGAGGAGCCATGCTTTGGTATCTGCCAAATGCTGAGAAGACCATTGTACATGAAAATGTCCAAATCTAGTTCTTTAAGGAGCCTGTACTGTTCCCTTTTCTCTAATGCTGTAAAAATAATTCCCTATATTGTCATTGTATTTCTGAATTTCTTGCTCTTGCAAGAAGTTAAACAAAGGGAGCCTTGAGCAATCCAAAGAAGGTTAGGTCAGGAAAAAACTTTTATGTGTACTCACTTAGGAGAAGAGTAGCCATTACTTAGTCCAGAGAAAAGGATAAAGTGTATGTCATTCTTCATGACATCAAAGTCTCTTCTATGTGTTCGATAGTCCTTATTGTTTTCAATATTCTATTTAAAATATCTTCTTTTAAAATTTTTAAAATATTTTATTTATTTATTTGTCAGAGAGAGAGAGAGCGAGAGAGAGCGAGCGCACAAGCAGGGGAGCAGCAGGCAGAGAGAGAAGCAGGGACCCCGATGTGGGGCTCAATCCCAGGACTCTGGGATCATGACCTAAGCCAAAGGCAGACACTTAACTGACTGAGCCACGCAGGCATCTCTAAAATATTTGTTTTTAGGGCACCTGTGTGGCTCAGTCAGTTAAGCAGCTGCCTTCACCTCAGGTCATGATCTCAGGGTCCTGGAATCGAGGCCCACATCCAGCTCCCTGCTCAGCGGAGAGCCTGCTTCTCCTTCTCCCTCTGCCTGCCTCTCTGCCTACTTGTGCTGTCTGTCAAATAAATAAATAAAATCTTTTTTAAAAATCTGTTTTTAAATATTGACTTGGATATGATGCTTTCCTAGTTAAACATTCACCAATACTGACATACTGAGTTCTTGTCTTTTGTAGGACTTCATGATAATGAGAAACTATTTTGATTCTTTGGTCAAAGAGAAAGTTACTGATAGGCACACACACACACACACACACACACACACACACACACTTATACTCACTCTTTAATCCTCATAACCCTATGAGGTAGATACTATGAGTCTTTGTTTTCCAGAGGAACTGAGGCGCAGGGAAGTGAAGTAACTTGTTCCAGTCCACATGGATACTTAATAGGGGAAGTAGGAGAGAAGGCAGGCAATCTGGTGCCAGTCACTGCTCAGCCACACTCCACATGGACTCTGATTGGTAGCCCTGATAATAGCACCTCGCGTAATTTTTAGTGTTTCTTTAGTAATGCAGGCTTGCGTTTCACTTACATTATCTTGTTTCATCCTCCCTACGGCCCTCCTTATGGGCTTGGGGGCAAACATTATCATTATCTCCATTCATTTGACATCAGTCTGACACGTAGAAGATAATCAAAGGACCCAAGTGAACGGCGCTGGTAAACTGGCAGAACCCACTGAGTCATCTAGGTCTTTCTGACTCCAAAACATTCCTCTTTAAGCCCTACATACACTGTCATCTCTGACAGCAGAGAGGCAAAAATAGTGACTTTTTTCCTGATGGAAGTAGCTGCTTTATCTTCTGAAATCCACTGATGAAATCATTCACGGTATTAGCTTAGGCTACCATTAAACTTCCAGGTAAGCACAGTGATTATAACCTGACCCTGAACTAAATTTGAAAATGTATGTATAACCCAAGTCTTTGTTTTTGACTTCTTGGGGGAGAGAATCCGATTCCTACGCCAGAGTAAAACGTGACAAGGTAGCCCCGGGGCCTTGACACATTACTTGACGATAATAGGATTTTCTATTTAAGGTAAAGATAGAAATATAATTTTAGAAAATAACCAGTAGCCTAAACAGAGTGGGATCATATGAAGGTAGATAAGATTCATTATTCTTGAGGTTTTACTTTGTATATATGTTTCTTTTTTAAGATTAAATATAGCAAACGGGAAATGTATAGAGAAAATTATGTCTTAGGGACCCCAGTTAGCAGTGATTTCTCATTTTTGTTCTCAAATATAGGTTGCTCAGTAGCTGTGCCGAGCAGGGAAATGGAAATGCACACTCATAGTGGTAGGGCTCACTCAGAGACCTCATCTAGGATGTGCTCTCCTGGCTGATGGAGCATGTGCACGGTCTGCTCCTCTGTGACAAACAGCCATGAATGGGCAGAGAATCAGCTCCCTGAGCATGGAAAGCCATGGCTGGTGATGCCCCATCTGGGAACCTTTGGGGTACATAGGCTACACCTGCTCAGAGCCCCTCAGATTGGGACCCCATAGACTCACGTCCTTGTTTTTCTCCACAGATTGAGAAGACAGTGCCAAGGGGGACAACTGCAGTGGGTGGGACACAGAACATGACCACAGTCAGGAGGAACTGAGGGAGTGCTGAACTCAGGGTGTAAAGACCAGGGGATGCTGCTGTGTGTCCTCGGACCAAGTCTTTCCAACTCTCTGGGCCTTGTTTCCCTGTGTGGTTCTTGGGAGGAAATGTGAAATCATCTGACAGAGCATATGAAACATGGCACTTATTGAATCTAAATGCAATTGATGTTTAGAGGGAGAATCTTAAATTGCCAGCATGACCATGAGAACTTCCTTACCCATAAGTCCTCTTCTGTGGAGGGACAGATATGGGTTTCTCAGGTACTGGAATAAAGAGCCACAACGAGACAAGCTGCCAGCCTCCACCAATACTTGAAAGAGAAGTGGAGAATCTCAGGTCCCCACGCCCACCAGCCTCCCTGGTAACCTATGGTCCTCCTGGTGGTCTAGACATGCAGCAGAGTCATGGAGAACTCAAGGGAGGTTGCAACGGATAAATGTGCTTGGTTGGTGACATCAGAGGGTTCTATCAGTCAGGGTTCAAGAGACAGAACACAGTCTTTGTTTTCTTCCTTCCTTCCTTCCTTCCTTCCTTTCTCTCTCTCTCTCTCTTCTTCTTCCTTCCTTCCCTCCCTCTCTCTCTTTCTCCTTCCTTCCTTTCTTCCTTCCTGCCTTCCTGCCTTCCTGCCTTTCTGCCTTTCTTGCCTTTCTTGCCTGACTGGAAAGTTTCAGATATTTACGCTATCACAGAACAAAATGATTTACCCAGTAGCTGTCATGGGGGCACTCATTCCTCAAGCAGTTCTGCAATTTTACCTTCCCCTCCAGGATAGAGGCATGTGAATTGAGATGCTAGAGGAGCAGGGCTCAGGCACTCCCCATGGCAACCCTCTGCTTTGCTCTCCTCTGGTTAAAATAGGGGCTTTGGGGAGCATGAGCAGACGGGGAATGAGGAGGGTTCTACACTTAACCTCAGTAAGACTGCTGAGTTCCAGTGAAGAAAAACCAGTAGTGTTTCAAATCAGAGCAGCTGTGGATGTGAAGACAGTGCTGGGGTTTATCTGTGCAAGTTAGGCAAGGGTACCCCTTTTTCAGGGTGGAGGCTGCTCCCTGTATGGGACAGCAGGTGGTGAGTGGCTGGATTTGGTTTCCTCCCTACATCCCCCATCCCCAGGCTGGGTTATCTGCACCAGTGTTGGCCTGGAGTGGGGCCTGCCCAAAGGAAGTTCTCAGCACACTCCTGGGCTGGAGGTGGGGGACACTGGGGACATTTCCTGTGGGACCTGTGTGGTCCTCAAGGCTGCAAGGAGGATATTCTGCATGTTGATTTCTACGAGTCACTTCCCTTCGTCGGTCCTGTAGGCACAGCAGCCAACCTGAGCTAGAACAGAGCCATAGCACTTCTGGAGCTGACTGCGGGCAGCCACTGTTAGAAGGGAAATCAGCAGTCTCTCCCCATTGCAGAGAAAAAGTCAATAAAAATGTTCCCAGTGTTGAGTTTTTCCCTGGTATTTTTTTTTAAGCGTCTGCTACAACTTATTTACAGAGTGCACACCAAATAACTATTTGTTGGATGGATTGAATACCTGAATGTGTAAACGTGTGAGTGGCTAGAAGGGAGGAATCAAAGGGAAGGAAACTCTTTCAGCCAACGGAGCAAATAAGCAAGGAGCACATGCCTGTTACCATCTTGCTCTCGGGGCTCTTGCCCAACACCTAGTGGGTACTGGGCCCAACTTGGGGTGGGAGGAGGCAGGGAGCCATGTCAAAATGGTATCAAAAAAAAGCTTGGAAACTCTCAACTCTTCTCATTTAAATGCTTAAATGATTTTTTCCTTTTAATTTGGGGGCGCCTGTGTGTTCATGGTTGTAATTATTTTTTTAAAATTTTATGTTTTTATTCGAATTCCAGTTAACATACAGCGTGATGTTTGTTTCAGGTGCACAGCGCAGTGATTCAACACTGCCTCCCGACACCCAGTGCTGGTCGAGACAGGTGCGCTCCTTAATCCTCATCACCTGTTTCACCAGGCCCCCCCACTCCCTCCCCTCTGGTAGCTGTCAGCTTGTTCTCTATAGATCAGATCTGTTTGTAGATAGATCTGTTTGTAGATTTCTCTCTCTCTCTCTCTTTTTTCCTTTGCTTGTTTGTTTTATTTCCTAAATTCCACGTATGAGTGATATCATATGGTATTTGCTTTTCTCTGATTTATTTTGCTTCTATTCTCTAGCTCCATCCATGTCACTGCAAATGGCAGTATTTCCTTCTTTGTGTGGCTGAATAATATTCCATGATACACACAGACACACAAACATACCACATCTTTATCCATTCATCAACCGATGGACATGGGCTGCTTCCATATCTTGTAAATCATGCTGCTATAAACATCGGGATCATGGTTGTAGTTTTTTTAATCACACACATAGGAAGTGGTTATGTTTTCCCCTAGCAAAACTGTCCCTGGTTCATACGAGGAAATTAGTTCTTTCAGTGTATTGTGACGTCCTGTAAAGGCTGCAGGACCGGTATAAAACAGAGCTGTTTTATAATGGCACTTGGATGAGTTCGTTTCCCAGATCCTGAATGGAGGTCATCTGAGGAACACGGGAATGCCTCCTCTCTCACAGTCTCATGCCAAGCACTCTAAGAGTGGTCTCCTTCCTGTGCATGTTCCCCAGGGAACAGAGCACACACTGCACACCCGGTGGTCAGAGTCGATGCCACCAGGTGAGGTTACGTTTGCTCTAGACCAGAGGGCCACATGCTAGCCAAAGCAATTCTCAGGGGTGCGCCTGCTGGATTCCCAGGCACAGATGGGATCAGGCATGGAGTGAGGCAGGGGATATTTATCAGCAACTGCCAGGTCCTGGTGTGGGCTAAGCATTCTCACAAGCATCCCTGATGTTAATGCTCACAACTTGGAGTTTTGCATAGGATTGTACTGAGTAATAACTAATAATTATTCATAATATTAATTAAAAGAGTAATTAGTATTGAATAAAAGAATGAATAATTAAGTATTATTAATTCTACAAAAGTGGGGTCAGAAGTTCAGAAAGATGATGTGTGTGAGACGGAGAGAAAGGAAGAGGAGGAGAGAAAGCAAGATGACCAGGTGTGAGTGGTTGAGTATGTGCTATGATTAGCATGGTTTCTTGCTAGACTCTTTATGGGGATTATTTCAATGCTCCCTCTCAGAAACCCAACCAGGCCAGGACTCTTATCAGATCCATTTTACATAGAAGGAGGCCAGTAATTAGCCCAAAGCAGCTCACATGGGATTATGAATTCAGGCGATCTGACTCCAGTCTTTGAAGTCACTATGCTGTTCTACCTCTCTACAGAGGGACTGCCGGTGTTCCTCCTGGAGTTCTCATCTATTTGGCTAAAGAACCTGCAAACTGAAGCCTTCACTGGTAATGGAGGACTGGAGAAATCCACCAGAACTGTTTCCATGTTACACACTACAGATTGCCAGCAAGCCAGTCTCCAGCCTGGAGAACAGCCAGATTCCCTCCACGTCCCCGTCCTCTCCAAAAAGTAGCTGTTCACTAAAAATCAAAATGGTGAATCTTTTCTTGACTTATAGCATCTTACAACTATCAACACATGAGAAAAACTCCATGTCTGATTTTAATAAAACATACTTTCCTCTTCAAAATATTTTGATAGCACAGATAAAGAGCTGCGTGCTCATTAAAGTTTAATGAGTGTCTCTCCCTGCCATTTTCCACACGAGGATCATACACTATGACTCACGCATGGTGGATGCTGGGAGTAGTTAACTGGGAGCACAATTTAACCCAGTCTCAATCTTTGTTTTCACAGGGACACATGCAGCCCCAGACGGGGTCCATTAGGGTATAAGCACACGTCCGATGACCTTCCTGCTTTGAGAGTGAATAGGTTCAGACAGGTGGGAGCAATATTACTCCTGGTTGATCTTTATTTGCTCTAAAAAGGGAGGGAGGTAAGGATAGGGGCACACTGGTTGCCAGGCGACTCCAATCTCAAGGCAAAGCTGGGGTCTCCCAGAAGAGGGCAGTGCCTTAGACACAGGTTTATCTTCATTAGTCTCCTGCTGCCTGCCTCGACTCCATCCAGGGCAGGCCTTCTAGATCTTTCTGTAGGCTGCCTACCACTCTCCTTGCTTTTGCTCCCACTTTCTCCTAGCCTCTGGGGTGGTCTCTGCACCCACGCCTGCAGATTGAGATGTTATCTGTTCATTGAGGATTGTCTACTGTTCTACCACCTTGAGTTTGGTGCCTCGACCTGATGTGATCTCTCCTTCCCAGAAGAGCACACACCCTTTGTTAAGGCAGGCACTTTCCACGGAAGTTCCCATGTAAGAGCCATGCCGCCTTGGGGTTATCTGCACAGACTTCCAGTCAGAAGGATTCCACTCCTTCCCTGACCAGCACGTTATTACGGGCAAGTCAGTCATGGACGGAATAGTGACCATACTAAGGACGGCCAGCCAGTGCTCGCTGTTCACTGTGTATGGGGCATTAGGTATCCATCAGCTCATCATATACTCACAACAACCTATGAGGTGAGTATGGTGATTTGCAGACGAGGGAAAAGAAGCTATGAGAGATTCAGTGATGCGTCAAGGTTCATACGCATGAAAAAGTAGGCTTTGATCTCACAGCATTTGGTCCCAGAACCCACGTTTTTTATCATGATGCTACCACCCACTCGGGGGCTCTGTTTTCTCATATGTAAAATGGAGACAGCAATAATGCCCACCTCTAGGATGGTCACACGGACTAAGATAATACCAGAGAAGTACAATGATCGAGAGCTTGGTGGCTCCTAGCTGCTGTCATTGTCATCACCACAGGCTGGTCTCACCCTTCTCCTGCCCCAAAGGGAAGGGTGGGATGGTCAAGCCCTCCTAACACTTTGTCTCTCACGCAGGGTCACCCTGCGCCCAGCATTCCTCACAGGGACTTTGAGAGGGTCTGTCCACTGTGGGCCTAACCTAGGTTCAAAGAGACTGACAAAGTGTTCTAGCGTCTTCCTCGACTTCAGAGACAAGCATCCTAGGTAACTGTGGACCCCTGAGCCATTGTGCTTTTCTGCTTTCATGGCCTTTATCCCCCTTGCCAACTCCTGCTTTAGACAAGTAATTCAACCCCTCTCCCTGAGATCTCCTGGGCCAAGGTTCATCATAACCTTCTCTTTCTCCTCTCCTCTCACTTCCCCTTTCCCTCCTCTTCCATCTGCCCCCTTCCCTCTCCCCTTCGACACCTTCCTTCCCTCCTCCCCTCTCTCCCCTGCTCCTCTCTCCTCCCTCCTCTTCTCTGTACTCCCCCTGCTTCCCTCTCCTCTACCCTACCCCTCTCCTCTGTTTCCCACTTCCCTCCCTTCCTTTTTGTCCCTCCTCTTCCTTCCTCTCCCCTGTTGTTCTTCTCTCCTCCCTCCATCCCTCCCTTCCCCCCCCAACTTCCTCTCCTCTCCTTTCCTTTCCTCACTTCTCCTCTCCTCTCATCTCCTCCACCATTTTCCCTCTTCCTTCCCCTCCTTTCCTGTCCACATCTCCTGTCCTCTCCTTACCTCCTCTCCTCTCACTCTCCCTGTTTCTCCCTTCCCTCCTTTTCTCTATGTCCTCTTTCTCTCAGTCACTCTCAGGATGATCATATCTTCAGTAGGCCAAGCAGCATCCCAGATCCCCGGCCCTGGAGCCAGAGTTTCTGGAACCAGGGCCCCCTACAGCTTGGTGACATCTGGGTGGCTGTTAGGCTGTGAGGTGTTTTATGAGGTCTTTCTTTGCTTGGATTTAGTTCATCCCTGGGGTTGGTATGGTTAATGAGGTTAGTGGTTCAGGGGCAGCTGAGGTGAGGATGTTCCTGCCTCCTTTCCTGAACAAATAGCACTGGACAGCAGCCAGGGTCTCCATCTCGCTCTGGCTGGAGCCCTGGTCAAATGGCCCCGCCTCTAAGTAAGTTTCCTCCAGGAACAGCATCTCCCATACCTTTATGGAAATAAAAATTAAAAAACAAAAAACCCATAACTCTTTTAAAGGATGCTGCTGTTTCCTGGGTCACTCCACTTGTGGCCGAGGGAATTTCCACTCTGCCCCAGGGAATTTCACTGCTCTTTAGGTAAACCCAGAAGACAACCAACAAATAATCTTTCACATTAATGATGTCTCAAAGATGAAAGGTATTAGTTTCCTTTATACATCCAGTTTATTGTCAGTGGTGCAATTAAATTCTATCCTATGCTGTGGCTGTAGCATCCCACAGCTTGGAGGGGCTCTCTCCTGAGACCCTCACAGGGACAGAGCATTGGTTCTTAATGAAATGGGCCCTGCCTCTGGTGGGACAGGTCTCCCAGGAAGTACCTGCCATTGTGGAGGGACCCTGGTTACAGGACGGGCACCTCTCGATACTGAATGCCCATCCTCCTGGCATTGATGGCCCCTCTAGAGGAGCCCTATCCCACCCTACATTTGCAGCTGTTTCCTGTTCTGCCTGAAGACCCTGCCTGACCTCATATTTCAATTATCTTCTCAGCCCTCTGGTGTGGATAGGACTGTCATGGGCTGTGGGCAGTGCCTGAGGGGGAAGGCCTCGTGATGACTTAAGCCTTTCTCAAAATGAAGGACTTGGGCTGTCTGGATGGGCACGGTCTGTCTGTTCTTGTGTAAGCCCCGGCCTGGGGTGACTCATTCGATACATGGCAGTCCTCTCGTGCCATGTGCACAGCACTAGACCCATTGACGGCTGCCCCGCTGAATGAATTAGCTTTACAAATGATCCACAGCAAAGGATTCAGGAGACCCAGGGCTTACAGTCCCCCCACCCCTGCCACCTCTAGGGCCATTTAAGATATGCACAACTTGGTAAACTTTGATCATCCCTTTAGAAGAATGATGCTTACCGTCTGTGCTAATATTTTTAATCATTTTTGGGAAAAAAAAAGTTCTCTAGCACCTTGGAGTAAGGCTGACAAAAGGTGCCCTACCCCAAGGACATGGATGGAGGCCTGGGTTTCTGCTCACAGAACAGAAAGGTGTCTCAGGATGTGGCTACTGATGGTGCCAATGTTCCTCCCAAGAGGGAACAAATAGGTTGCCATATTTGTGTTCCATTTCCATCTGTCCTCAGCCCTTCTCTGTTAAGTTTCTTCAAACAATTTGGGCAGATATTTTTGGTGGTAAATGGAGTGACAAGTTAAGAACTACTAGGCAAATGGGCAAAATAACCATATGGTGATAGAAGTCAGAAAAGTGGTTCTCTTGGTGATGAGGGAAGGGTTATTGACTGGAAAAGGCATGAGGGAGCTTTCTGGAGTGTTGGGAATCCTCCATGTCTTCATCTGGCTGGGAGTTGCCAAGCGTCCATGTATGCACAAACCCACTGTCGCCAAGCTGACATCTCAGTGAGTGCCTCCTACTGTATACAGTTAGATCCCAATGAACGAGATTACTGTCCCAAAGGCAGGCAGGACACAATCCCAGTGGTTTCCATTTCTTGCCTTGCCTGACCCACTTTGCTCTGGAGACACTGAAGTTCTATCTGCATCCATTACACATCTTTATCCTCCTCCACAAGTATGTTTATACCCACAGGTTATATTCATATCTGCAGCCACATTGGCGTATTTAAATCTGGCGAGGAGAGGAAAGTGTTATATGTGTGTGTCTATATATAGGGCAGTTTACTTCTTTCAAAGAACAGGAGGATCTTAGCCCCCCCGCCTTTTTTTGTTGAGCAGGACACACACACACACACACACACACACACAAAGTGTCCCTGACTGCCTAAGCAACAACCTTGCTTTCTCCCTTGCCTGAGATGATAAAACTGACCTTGATGACGAGCTGAGGGATGGTCAGCACGGTGGACTTCTGCTTGGCCAGAACATCCTTGGTCTCGTTGACACGCGCTGTGACGAAGAAATGCAGGTATGCTTGTTCCAGCAGCTGGCCCATGTACTCGCCCGCTCTGATCAGCACCTCCTCTTTCTTGACTGGCAGGAGGAGAAACAAACACACAGGGCATCAGGACCTGAGTGAGATCTGCTTGACTTTGCCCAAGAGCCCTGTCCTCTTCCCCATCGGGATTCAAGGGAGCAAAAGAACCTCAGCATCCACCAGATGCACAGCCAAGGTGAGGGGTGAAGACTCAATCGAGGACAAAGTCTCCTGCTTCTTGGATAAGACAAGAATGTGCTAGAAATGTAATATTCAAGAAAGCCTTACTAGAGAATGTGTCAATTTTTCCAAATTGTGCTTTTGCTGTTGTAAAAACGCAAAGCCATGACAGGGCTGTTCAAGATCAAGGACAAAGGGGTTTTAACTGTGGCTGTTTAGACTTGACCAGGGACAGTCCCGAGATGACAGATACGGAGCTGTGAAACCCAGGGCCACCAGTCCATGCCCTGCCCCCTCGTGCAACAAGAAACCTCTCTCCCAGGCCATAGGCCACCCTTGAGCAGAACTGTCAACTGCCTGAACCTTCTCCTTACAGCTCTTCAGCTTTTCTTTCCAGCTTTTTCTGTACTACTCTTACATGTTTTTTCCATTTAAGAGAAAGAAGCCTATGAAATCAGTTTTTACCTTAGGCACCTGGCTCTTTCCCATCCCATTCCTATTTGCAACATAGAGGACCTCTGTGCCAAACGCCCATTTCCTGAAGTCACTGACCTTAGGTTCTCGGTGTTGAGGACAGGCCAGGGAGACTGGCACTTGGAGGCTGGGGAGTGGTCCGGGCTCCCCTCCGTTCACCATCTGGGCTGAGGGTGGGAATGCTATCTTGTGGCTCTGAGTATAACAGAGAGGTCCTGTTTGGCTGCCCTGCCCGCTTTCTCCATCGCTCTCATTTCCCAGTGCTTGGGATTCAAGAGAGCAAAGAGGCCCACCTGGGCAGTGGCGTAGCACCTGCCGCACCTGCTCAGAGTCAGGGGCTAGTGCGGCGTGGACTGCCGGCCCTGCAGGGCAATGCATGGTGATGCCTCCATCCCCGTGCCCGGAACACAGGCTCTGCAAAATGCTCACAGGATGCAACATCTCTCCTACTGCTTCCGTGCCCCATCTCTGCCTTTGGCCGAAGATTCCTCCTCCCTGTGGACGTTATTAAAGGGAATGACTCCCAGCGTCCATCGCTTTACGTGCAGGTGCAGGGCATAGTCAGTCCCCAGTGAGCAGTCCTGAAATGAGGACAGGATACTGTGTAGGGCGAGCTGGGGCACAGGGAAGGCCCCCTGACTTGCCGGCCCACAGGCGAGGGTGCATGAGCATGCTCATCAGCGGCTTCAAAGCCCCTTCACAGATGAATAGGCACTGTGACGTCTCTAGTCCCCAGTGAAGCAGAGTTTAGAAGGCTGGGGTCCAGGCATTATTTTACAGGTTCGCAGCTGACTTTAATGTGCAGCTGGAGTGGGGAGACATTTCTCCAACAACCCAGAGGGTCCCCACAGGATCAGCTCTGTAGAAGCCTTGGTTCATGTGGAAGGTGTGGTCCTTCCCATCCAGGAGCTTGCTGCTCAGAGTGTGGCCTACAGACTATCACCTGTGAGCTCATAAGAAATGCAGGTTCTCTGACCTCCCCACCCCCACCCCTGGCCCCACCCTCCAGCTCACAGAATTAGGATCTGCTTTTGAATAAGATACCCGTAGGATGCATATTCAACTTTGAATATGCTCCCAGATTTAGGAGGACCTTGGCTTGAACTTGGCCCTTGAATTCTGCTTTTTTAATGACCTGTTCATATTGCCTTCTTTGGGCCCGATCCTGGAACCTACTTCCTCCATGACTCCCCAGGATATTAATTGTCCAGACACATAAGACTCCATCCCTTGATAGGATACAACCTCAGATGAGCACAAGGGGGCCTGTTTTTCATGCCCCCAGCTTTGGATGGAGGGAGTGGCAAATGGTACGCCTTGAAGAACAAGTGTTTTGTTTCCAGCTGTCTCTAGCAATAATAATAATAATAATAATAATAATAATAATAATAATAGGCTTCCTCTGGTTTTTACTGGCAGAGGGGCTGTGTTCAACCACTGAGTTCCTTAAGGCTGGTGAGATATGCCAGACTTCTTCCTACCTACCCATCTTAATGGAGGCTTTTGCTACCTTTATAATGTTGGCACCAGGACAATATTCTCTGGGGTAGAACATTCTCTAAATCATAGCACTAAGGAAACTGGGCTGTGCTTCCAAGCCCAAGAGAACAGTGCTCCTGAAATAGTATGTTATGTAAGTGCTGTGTTTTGCCACTGCACAAGAAATTGTTCTAGATAAAGTTTATTAAACGTGGCAAGAGAAAGAAGAATAGGTTTTCATTCTATGAGTGGTGAAGCTGGGCTCCTGCCAATATCACTTACTGTGTCTGGGGAAAGCCGAGGGAGACACAGACAGGAGCTGCCTCATCTCTTTTTCCAAAAAGCAAAGAAAACTAAATATAGCCAAGTGGAAATGATAGCACCTTTGAAGGTACTGGAAGGCTTAAGTTATTCAAGTCTTCCAAGCTGATTCTAGCCCACACATTCTCTTTAATCATCAATCTGGAAATTCTAGTTGGAAAACTTTCTTTGCACTCCAGTCTCCTAGGAGTGTAGTCTGACCTGCTTGATCAAGGTCTATCTAGAATCAGGTGGCTTTTTGCAACATGCTGCGATTTATTTTATTTTAGGATGATGATGATGATGATGATTTTCAATTTATTTTAGATTGCAGTTTGCAACCTATTGCATACAGTTAAGTCCACCTTGTCACTGTCCCTAGATCAGTGACCGAGAGGGTTAATGTATCATGCCGTTCCAGCCCACTAACTCACAGGAGCTCATTTTCTTATTGGATTAGGGAGAAAAGGGGAAGGAGATGGAGAAATGGGACTCTTGTGAGGTGGTACAGGATGGTGCATAGTGAAACCTGAGTTAGATCATGCCCCATTTCTGCTCAAAATCCTCTAGCTGCTCCTCCGCTCACTTGGAATCAAAGCCCAAGTCCTTACAAGGCCCCACAGTTCTTGATGTGGTCTAAACCATCCACTCTCCCTTGCCACCTTTGCTCCCAACTCTGGTTTCCTTGCTACTCCTTGAACACATCAAACAGGCTCTGGCCTCAGGGCCTTTGCATTTACAGTTTCTTCTGGCTGCAAAGCTTGCTCCTTTCCTTCTGCCAGGTTTCTGTTAAATATCATCCCATTAGAGAGGTTTTCCCTGATCATTCCACCCCCCGCCAACATTCCTTCCTTCCTTCACCCTGTTTTATATTTTTTATTATGTGCATTAGTATACTATATGGGACTTTGTTTATTGTCCAGCCCCACCTCTTAAGACCACAAACCCCATGAGGGTTGGCACTTCTGCTGTGTTCATGGCTGTGTCTCCAGCACTAAACGGCATCTAGACATTAAGCGGCAAATAAAGGTTAGGGGAATGGATGACAATCCTGTGATGTGGGTGGTATTGTTCCTATGCACAGAAGAGCTCACATTAGTTAAGTAACTTGCCTTGGGACACACAGCCTGTAGGTGACTTAATCATACCTAAAATCTCCATTTGTCTAATTCCAAGTCTCAGTTTTTCTAACCTCCACTCTTGAGTCCTTTATACCGACTACTCTTGTCTTTAAGTATTGCCCTTTCTATCTTGAGGGATAGGAAAAGTGCTAGATCTCTCAGTCTGCCCCCTCCCCCAAAATGTACCATGGTGATTTCCCAATTGTTAGTCATGTGATGGTAGCTCTGGAAATTTATTTCCATAAGGTTGGGTAGATTTCTTGGAATTAGGATTTTATGAATGTTCCCCATTTTTCTGGGAATATCTTTCTAAAACCTCACAAGGGTACTGATTGCGGCTTGGGACAGCCCCTGAAGCCAGAAAGCCTGAAAACAACTGGGATGTGTGAGTCGGTTTTCCCCGAGGGCCATACTAGTCTTGCTTGCCTTCACGTTGTAAAACTCATTATTTGTACATCTTAAAAATTTTTTTCTTTTTCTTTACCACATGTCAGGCCAACAGAAATCTAGTGCTCTGAAGGGTTCAGGTCCTGAACCCTTGGCCTGGAGACCGGTTTCTCCTGGTTAACTCATTTTACCAGTTGTGTGACCAACCTTTATGCCCCCTAAATACTTGGACCCCAAGAACTGAGATTGGTCAAAACTGCAATCCCCAAGGTAAGCTGAAGACTGTTGAGCCCAAGCTTGCTTAAAATATCCTGAAGTTTTATACTGAAGGAGAGGCTTTGCAAGAGCATGTGTTTGAGGGAGGCTGGGTAGCATCAAGGATGAGAAAGAGACCCCATGAGAGGTGGCAGAGAGAACAAAGCCCCTCAGAGGCTCCTGGACAGCACATCCGGAGTCTCTAGTCTCTTCTCCCAACAGTGGGCTCTCCCCTGTCCCAATATATCAGCAGATGAGTTTTCAGAAATGGCCTATATGCAGAGCTCGGATCTTTTACTTTCTCAATGGTAAAGCAACACATCATTCCTGCAGGGGCAGTCCCCCAAAATGTTACATGATGTGGGGGTAGAGATACCAGCGGGCGGGGCAGGGGGATTGCTTTCTGACACAGGAAAGCATCGCAAACTTTCCTGGGCACTAAAAGCCCCTCAGGATTTTGTTACAATGCAAATCCCGGGTCAGCAGATCTGGGGTGGGGGCTGACAGTCTGCATTTCTAACCTGCCCCCCACCTCCACTCCGGTTGTGGGGGGATTCTGATGTTTCACGTCCTTGGTCCACACTTGGAGTCGCAAAAAGTTATATTTAATTTTCATGACTCGGGGGGGCTCCAGGCTTTGAAAATTTCAGTGTTCACATCTACGCATGAGAGGTGAAGCCGGAATCTGAGGCCCTCTGGCAGAAAGGGGTTCTCCTCTGGGGTTCATATTCCTGAGCTCTGAGGTAGAACTTCAGCTTTGACAGGAAGTTATTATTATTTTTTTTTTTAAGATTCATTTATTTATTAGAGAGAGAGAGAGAGAGAAAGAGGGATAGAGTGGGGGAATGGTCAGAGGGAGAGAGAGAGAGAGAATCCTCAAGCAGACTCCTGCTGAGTGCAGAGCCAGAAGCAGGACTTGATCCCACGACCCTGAGATCATGATCTGAGCCTAAACCAAGAGTCAGATGCTTCACCGAATGAGCCACCCAGGCACTCTGACAGGAAGTTATGAATGAGTGACAGCATCAAGCCAGACAGGGAGGCAGAGAACAAGTTCCCGGGAGAAGAGGCCCCCTCGTTAGCTTACGAGACAAGGGCTCCAGCGTCACTTCGAATGTCTCCTTCTTGAATTCCGTCTTGGAGACCCCCGTGTAGAAGACAATGTTGCCTGAGAGATAGGCCAAGAGGGTGTAACGGTTGGGGCTGTTGTTCTGGAAGGTGATGGTGAGCTTGAAGTCTCTTCCCAGCACAGCATTTTCCACTTCAAAATTCATGGTCACATCAGACCTGGGTTTGAGGATGCCGTCCGTGTTGATGGGCTTTTTAGCCCCGTACATCAGGGCAGTTTCCAGGGCCAGTCTCTCTTCTTCTTGGCCTAGGAGAGACTCAGAGATCATGACGGGGGAAAAGAAATGCAATCCATCCAAGAGAAATTATGAAACACTCTGTGCTCTGGGCACTGTGTGCTCTACTCATCTGTTGGCCTCTGTAAGCCACCAACTGCCTTTCGAGACAGGTATCATCATTATTCTGGGGCTACCAATTCTCCAAAAATCAGGTTTCCGGGGAACTACGACCTGCCTGGGCTGCCAAGTGGCATCCCTAGGGTTTATCTGAAAGGGGGGTGCTAAGGGGTGCTCTCGGGGCTGTTTCTCCAGGGCTGCTACTTTGGGGTTCTGTGGGCAGAGTTGGCCCAGTCACACTCTTCTCAAATGGTAACACCAGTTTGCTTCCCTCCCCAAATCCTAGCTAGAATTCGGGGCTCTCTAAGCAAAGATTTTGGCCATAGTTGCATCTTGCCATTCCACCTTGTGCTTTACGGGTTTTCTCCTATTCACAGATTTTTCTGATAAGACCTGTCTTCTTCGTTGCCTCTCTTTCCACGTGGGCCTGTCCCACTTGCTACTGCTGACCTGACCCCTGGACAGCTGCCATCCTGCCCCTCTACTCCGTCCCCTGTTGCCATTCCCCCCTGACAGAGTGCAGAGATCCTTTTTTTTTTTTTTTTTTTTTTTTTTTTTTTTTTGGCACATAGTGCACAGAGCCATACACTCAGATCTGGCAAGTCGTTAACAAGCCTTCCCTGCCAAAGGGCTCTAAGGTCAAGTTCCCTTAGGGAGCACTGGGTTATCTAGTGCCTCCAGATAGATGTTCACTGTCTTGATTCTAGCCTATCAGACGTTCTGAGCCTGAGCCCTACAGTGAGGAATCTTAGTTAACATAAGACTTCCCAAACTCATCTGATGCAAAACACATTTTTTTTTGAGGAACACCTATTGGCATCGGGGGTACACTGAAGCTCTAATGCATTTGGAGATGTGTGTGCTTTTTTTAGGAAAATATCTTCTGTGGGGTATCCAGGGTGATGGTGGAGGAGATGAAGGTAGGGACAGAAGGAGAAGGGGTGAGCTCTGGAAGAAACAAACAGTAGATTTGGGCAGGTGTGGAAGCAAGAAATACAGGTCCAAGTCAGAACTCAGAGCTCACTCCTCCTGGCTCCGAGCTAGGCTGACGTTCCTTACAGAGCTCTGGACAAAATGCTCGGCTTGAGGGGACAGACAGAGTCTCTGTTCTCCTTACCACCCGAATACCTTTGGGTACATCTTAGTGCATTGTGGAAGACACAGAGGCAAATTCTTTGACTTGTAAAAACCAGTCATGGGAATGGCTAGCAAAAAAATAACCACCTGGAAATAAAAGTGCAAGCTTTTAAATTCATTAATTTTAAGATAATGCCTTCTACTTTACTTAGCAATGAACTGCAGGGCAGATGAAGAAGTCAATTAACAGCAACAGCTATCACTGAGAGCTAACTCTGTGACAGGTATTGTGGTGAAGTGTGTCCTGGGCATTGTCTCCTTTAATCCTCAGAGAACTCTACAAGGAAGAGGCTATTATTACTATCCATGTCCTTGTTTGTTAAAAAAAAAAAGGGGAGGCTACCTGCATCAGAAGGCTTTTAGGAGGTCTGGAGGCATGCATAAGATCTGGTACTTTGCAAAGACAGACCGTGCCAGTAGGTCTTGCAAACAAACGTGAATGTGTGTGTGTTTGTGTGTGTGTGTTAATTTCTTGGATCGTCAGGATTGCAAGAATGTGCCAGGAGCAATTGGTCTAGGACAAGCATTGGCTAGAACACATGTTTACAGATCAATAAGAGGGAGACATTATCTCCCTGTAAAGGGAAGGAAGGGCTATGACAAGGAAAGCTCAGTGAAATATTTTAGCAGAAAGCACCTGGCCAACAGCTCCTCGGGAGAGCTTTATTGATGATTGCTTTGGATGGGCACCAGATAAGCATTTAGACAAAATGCAGGAGGGGAACACTAACAGTAGGGACTTACCTGGCAGGGAGGTGCCATCCCGGGGGAGAGAGGCCGAGTTGGCCCAGATGAGGGGAAGGGGCAGTGGAAGGTTTGTGGCGAGCCATGAGAGACTTTCTATGGCATCATAGACAGAGGAGCCTCTGGTCTCCTCAAGGGATCAGCTTCCCGTGAGCAGGAGCTGCCCGCCAGTTGTTCCAGGAAGCACAGGCTGAGATAGGAGGCAGGAACGTCAGAGTTTCCCCAGAGCTCTGCAGAATTCCCGTCTCTCTGAAGCTGTGCTTTACGCTCTGACATCTTACATAATTCAGGGCCATGAATTTAGTGCTGTGGGAGAATGATCTAAAGCCAGATTGTATTTTCTGAGATTCCTCTGCGGCCTCCAGGAGCAAGGTCAAAAGCATCTTTCCGTTAACCGGGATGTAACGAAAGTGTACTTTTATGTTTGGTAAGCTTCTCATTGTTCAGATTTTTAGCTCAAATGTCACCTTCTCAGGGAGTACCCCCTTCCATCACCCTGTGTAATGTGTCCCCAAGCCCAGTCCTCTCATCTCTTACTAACACATTACCTGGTTTTTGTCCTTTTCCCAGCACTTGACACTGCATAACATTATTTTCCTCACTAGAACCTATCACCCTATCCCCAGGACCTACGACCTAGCCTGGCACAGAGGCTTTGAAGGATCAAGGTTTGGAAAAGCACTTTGCTTTCATCCAGAGACAGAACTTTCATCTTTATAATGGATATGAAATAGTCCAGTTTTGGGGTATGTGATGTGCATTTAAATTCCCTATGGAAGTGTCACTGCATTATCATTCATTTGACTGCTTGGTGTTGCTTGAGCCACTGTGATGTCCAGGCACTGTGTTAGGCTCAGATGAGAAGCACAAGCCTTCCCTCCCTTGTTTCAGGGACACGTGCAGAGGGATTGCTATGTGTATCCATCACAGATGCCGGGTCAGATGTTTGCATGTGGGGCAGGCAACAGGGGGAGAGACTCAACAGCCCCTGGGGGCAGGGAAGCCTTTTTGGAGAGGTTTTTCTCTCAGCAGTGAGAGCAAAGGCATGAAGAAAATGGCAGCCTGGCTCTCAGGAGGACCGTGAGTGAGCAACTCTCCAGGCTGCTGCTTGGGGAGCCTGTGGGTGTGGTCAGGAGGAGGAGCAGGAGGGTCCCAAAAGGCAAACAGCAGAGGCTTGGTGAGCTCTGACTGAAGGGCCCTGCAAGGCAACAGAGGAGATCAAGGGCTTTTAAGCAGTATCCTAACAGGCTCAAATTTATATTTGAAATATGCTACTTTGGCAGCAATGCACAGGTTAGACAGAGGGAAAGAGAGGATGTGGCAGGAAGGTAGCATGGGGAAGTAACCCAAGGTGGCCAGGAGAGAAATACGCATACACTAATAGTGGGAGTATCGTAGTAAGAAGAGAATTACTAGCAGGAGCAGAAAGTAACTTTATCAGACACTTATTCTGTATCAGGCACTATGCTAAGGGCTTTCCACACCTGATACCACTGAATTCTCGGAGTGCCCATAGAAAGAACGGGGCATGTTTGGTGGGGAATATATTGCTGAAAAAAGAGTTGCCTATTTTTTTTTTTAACACAGGTGACACCGGATCCTGCTTAAATGCAAATGAGAAGGAGCTAATAGGGAAGGAGACATGGAAATACAAGTGACAGAGAGAATGATTGATGGAACAAAGAGGAAATGGGATCCAGACACCATCATAAAAGAAGACAGATGGCTGCAGAAGTTTTAAGAATTCTGATTTTCAAAATTTTATAGTTTCCTTATCTTACATATTTGAAAAAAAGCATAAAATTAATATTAAGCTTTAGCTCATCCATGTGAAAAATGATCTTTTCACAATTTAGTTAATTAAAATAGTTAATCCCTGAATCTGGTAATAATTTCTTCTCTGTTTTTATTCATCTCCACATTTTAGTGGCCACATTCAGCATTTATGGTTAGAGAAATTATATGAGAGATTCAATAATGAGAATCAGAGTGACAAATGTGTGACCATGGATGCCGGCAGCCTTTCCTAGGGGCCGGTGGCAATGACTATAATTGCTCAATCGGTCCCACCGGATTCAGGCGTGGTCTCTGAATCCTTCTGTAAAATAGCTCCCCACTTGGTCATTCCTAAGGTCAGAATTTAAAATGCAGCTGCCATTCTTGATTAAGAGGCTAATTAACCTCCTGGGATCAAACTCCAGCCCAGAAGCCAGGTGGGGTGTCTCATAACTATCTATGCAGATTTAGGGTTTCTTTTGCTTGGACCAGACCCCCATACTGTCCACCACCCTGAGCCTTGCCTTCTCGCCAAACTCTGGAAGCCTGAACCTCAGCTATCTTCCTCATCTGGAGTGGACACATGTTATTTCTTTTAATCTGGTGTCCAGCCCTGGTCTAGCTCCAACTCCTCTTCTGTTGGACTGGCCTTTGGTCCTTTCTCTTTTGACATCTGACCCTGATGACCCTGATTTGGCTTTCACTGTCACCTCCACGGACGACAGCTGATGACAATGGTGCTCTGCTGTGTGGTTTAGAAAAGTCAGCTGGTTGTCTGGATGGCTCCTTGTAGGGCCATGGCTTTTTCTCTACACTGTCTGTTCAAGACTTCTTCCACACCAGGAGTTTTATCCACAACCCCTGATGGGCTGCCTTTTCCTGGAGAAGTCTCCCCTCGTAGTGTTTTACCTGGCCAGTTCCTATTTCTCCTTGTGTCTCAGTGAGCCCATCACTAATGTCCTTCAGGATCCCAAGTCTGATTTGGAAACTCCCTTCTCTGTGCCCTGTGCTGGGCACCTGCTGCACAGCATGGTGAGGGCTTGGTTCCTGATCATCTCTCCAGCTAGACGGGAAGACAGGTCTGTGTGTCTCATCCCTACACAACAGTGCTGGGAATATGGTGGGTGGTTAAGAGCAAGTTGTTGAATGGATGAATGAATAGATTACGGAATGTTGCAGCTAGTCTCTTTCTCTCTCTTTTTTATTCATTTATTTTTTATCAGAGAGAGAGAGAGAGAAAGCGTGCACAAGCAGGGGGAGTAGCAGGCAGAGAGAAACAGGCTCCCCACGAGCAGGAAGCCCGATACGAAACTCGATCCTAGGACCCTGGGATCATGACCTGAGTGGACGTTAGTGTTTAACTGACTGAGCCACCCAGATGTCCCTCTTTCTCTTTTTCTATGGACTTTCATTTTTCCTTTTCAAACCTTTTTGCCCATAACTCTATAACAAGAGGGCATTTCTTATTTGCTTTATTGTACTTAACGGGTTTTTAAACTCTCATTTCAGGAAAACGCCAAAAAGAAAAAAAAACCCACATTTGTATCTATGTTGTGCAATGGATGATAACCACTAGAAGAAAAGAATGAACCATTTCAGAAATACAGCAAAAATTCACTAGTTCAGGTGGCAAAAATCCTGAATTTCTAATATAATGTGTGAGAATTCTCAATTCAGCAAACTTTCTCTTTATAGTGCAAATTGCTTTTTTAAATAAGAGCAGAGAGACTATCTAAAATATTTAAAACAAATTCTGCCCTCCTTAGCACTTCAGGAATACTGCTGAATATTTAGGTATATGCTAATTACTTGTCATTTCTCTCCATTCACTAAAATAAATGCCACTTCTAAGAACCTCCACTGGTGAATCATTTGTAAAATATACTCTACATTCCCCATCAAGAAACCCAAACTCCTCTAACTCCTGTCCACTACTGACCTTGGACAGCTTTGTCTCTAGCCACTGGCACTCTGAGCTTGATGTTTTTAGAACCCTAAACACACCGACTAACTCACACCTCCCAGATGCTTTTGGTCGTGTTCCCAGTGCCTGGAAGCCCCCATCTAGATTTCTTTAACTGTGGCCTGTGGTTTCTCTCATCCTGCTCTGCTTTTTCTAAATCTTTTGGCTGGACTGAGTGTCTTTCTTTTTTGCTCCCCAAACCCTCCACATGATGATCCTATCACTTTTCCAGGAACAGAACCTGAATCCTGCTCACCATGGGGATCCCTGGCACCAAATGTAATTCCAGACATTAGAGTAGGTTCCTGGTACTGACTGAAATGGCTCTGAACTCCATAGCTCCCTTGGAAGCTCCCAATAAACACTATTAACATTAACATTATTTTATGATTGAAATGGGACTTTGACCTAATGGACCTGAATTAGTGAGATCACACTTCCTGTTGATATTATATTATCTATCTCAAGGGACTTCCATGATAATTCAATGAACAATGCATGTGAAAATAGTTTGTTAAGTACTGAACAGCTGTGAAGGGTTGTTTAAATTTCTATTATTGAACACACAAAATCACATTAGGTGTACAGTGTTTTCTATTATTGGAAGTTAAGATTCTTCCACATTTTTGTGGGCAAGAACTAGATTGTGTTAAAAAAGACATGACTTTAAACCAGATCATCTTCACAAGCGATGCAAAGGGGAATTCTGCTCAGAGCAAATCAAGAAAACTACAAGGAGAAATTGTGGGTGTGAGATGTGTATCTCATGAAAGTTTAGGGTATTTTCTCCAGAACACGTTTCATAGTGACAGTGAGTAAGTATTAAACAAACTTGGGCAAAGAAATCTTCATTCAGGGGCAGTAAGTTACCTTCTTGGAACTTGTAGGTATCAGTAATATCCTTTATGCCATCTCCTCCAACTTCTTTGGTCACAATCAATTTCCCAATGTGAGTGGTATCAACAGTTTCAACCACATGAGTGCCATCTTTCTTGGCTGTAATGTAAATGAGATCACTGTTGACCTAAAAACAGGAGAAGAGAGCGTTAGCTACCCTCTGAAGTCCTTGTCATCAAAATCTCACCGTGGTGTAGCCGTCTGGGATCCCTAGAGCAGACATGTTCTTCTCTTCAACAACACTGGATTCATAGGGCTGAATTTGTTTTAAAATGAACCTGAAGGACAAGCTAGCTTATTTTAGTCATCAGGCGTTACAAATGAAGAGTATTTGGATATCGATTGCTTAAACATCAATCACTTCTTTCTCCCCTTTTTCTTGCTGGTGAATTCTACCTCTTCAGAAAGGAGCCCAAACCATCACACCTGTTACTCACTTTCGCAGACTGCTCTTAATCTGGCTGTGGCTTTGTGACCTCCTTCTGGGAAGAAGAGGAAGTCTGCTGGGTGGCTTCTTGGAAGGATTCTTCTCTGTTATAAAAAGAGAGGGTTTGCCCTTTCCTTCCTGCTTTTCAATGTTTTCACGTGAAGTGAGGTGATGCTTGGACCTTCTGTAGCCACCCTGGGCCAGTGAAGAGAAACACTGCCAACAATACAGAGATGGCCGTGTGGAGAGATAAGAGGCACGTGAGGACTTAACAATGCTGTACAATAGGTACCTGGGGTGGGGGGATGCTGAAGATACCATGAGAGCACCTGGGGCAGTGGGGTGGGGTGGGGCAGGGTGGGAGGGTGGCGAGGAAGTAACAGCCAAGTTGAAAGCTGGAAGATGCATGGGAGTCAGCGAACTAAAGGAGCTCATGTTACTTGTTCTTACCAACCAACCCACAGAAGCTCACGAAAGAACACAAGGAAATTTCTGGAGGTCATAGTCATGTGTATTTCCTTCATTGTGGGGAAGATGTCACAGGTGTATGCATATGTCCAAACTCATCAAGATGTATCTATTAAATATGTACAACAGTTTACATTAATCATACCCTGTTAAAGCTAAAAGGAATAAAGAAAAAAAAATGGAAAGAGGAAGGTGGTGACAGGCAGAGGGACTGCCTCAGCCACAGTCCTGAGAGGGTGGATCAGGGCCACGCTGGATTAGCTGCAAGAACCTTGGGTTCTGATCTTGAATGTGTACTTTTGGAAAACTACCTTATCCTCTCTGAACTTCAGTTCCTGTTTCTATAAAATGAAAATGGTTATACTTGTTCTGCCAATCTCATAGTAACGCGTTAGCGAGACAGCACCGAGCGAGCTAGGATCTATGTGAGCATGACTTGTAAACTTTAAAACTGAGTGAAAATGTAATGGTTTTTATTAGGTGAGGGGGAACTTGATGATAAAACCCTAACTTTCAAAGTTGAGGTTACAAAGAGCAACTTTTCTCTACTTGCTCACAAAATGTTCTGAATTTACATGGACTCTGACCTCTACTGAGGTGAAAGCAAGTAGCCGACATTTACTGAACAGCCACAAGGTTTCAGGGACACTTGCAAATTATTTAATCTAAACCTCATAGCAATAACCACCTGTGAGGTATGTATTCTTATCCCTGTTTTAGAGATGAGTGTGCCAAGTGGGTTAAGAAGGGTCAGCAAAGTGTTGGTGGTCCCCTAGCCGGGAGCTGCTACAGAAGGAAATCCTGGGCTAGCCCATAGCCTGTTCCCTGACCTTCACCTTGGGCTGGCCCATTCCCTGACCTTCACTGTGCATTGCCTCTCCCATACAACCCTGCTGCACCATGAGGACTGCCATGAGGTGGGGAGATGGTTTCATGCTTGGGGTACAAGTGGTCGGTCCCATGCATGGGGCTCAGATATCTGAGGGTTGATAAATGGTGACCTCATTCTTTAGCAGAATAATCCTGGCTTTGTGGCACTAGCCATAGGATGTGCAAGACCAAAATATGAATTTAGGAATCAGGATAGGCCATGATAGGGTAGACATCAGGGATATTTGTCATTTTGAGGGGGAAAAAAAAAAAGTAAAGCTTCCTGAGGATTTTGGCTTTCCCTCTGGAGAAGGCGATGGGAGCACAAACAGCCTCCTCATTCACTTGAAAATTATAGCAACAATGCTGATAAATATCCTCTTAATAAGCACCCTTACCACAGTTTACAGTTTTCCAGGGAGACGAGGCTAAATATGAAAGTGGCTAAATCATTGTCTTCCCTTGAACATAGAGCTTAGGAAATTTACGTGGGCTAAAATCTCAGGCCAGCCCAGCAGCACGGTCCCTTGTGGAGAGAGGCTAGGAGAAACCCACATATGAAATGGCTATTGCATTTGTATGTCATGGGGGTGTGGAGAGAAAGTATTCTTTCCGATCAACATTAGCAAACTTTCTTTTCAGTTTCAGCTGCCAGGGCAATGGTCCTCTAACCTGGCTGCGTATGAGCCACTGAGGGCTTAAGAGAGTAATGGCGCTAGGCCCCCAGCCAAAGCCAACTGCATGTCGACGGCAGACAGTGAGTGCAGGTGATGCTGAAAAGAATATTGGATCTATATTGGATCTATACTCTGTGACTTTGGGCAAGACTCAATGTCTCTCAGTTTGGGTTTAATAATGCCATTCTTGCAGGGCAGAAAGCTAGATCAGTACTGCTGGAAAAAGCCCTATGTTGAAGGCTAACTTCTTTTGAATGAAAAGGAGTCTTAATGGCCATCTAGTCCTACCCCTATGCTTGAGGGGACTGTGGGCATGCAGAACCCGGGCATCCCAGCATGGAATCTGGTGCTGGTTTCAGCCCACCACACCTTTGTCTCTTTGTCAGACACAGGAACTAAGCCTCTGCTCAGGTACTTACTGAGCTCCAGAGTCCCAGCAAAGGTAGGCTAGGGTTGCAAGCTGAGTTCAGCGTGTACCCCTGGAATGTAAGCTTATGTCTACTGCTGGCAGAAGCTATGCTCGTGACCTCTAAGGATGAAAACTCTTTTTATAGGATGCAGCAAGATTTGTTTTGCTCCTTTGTTCCCAAGTAGAGATAGCTACAAAAATAGGCTGTGGAGAGAAAGTGGTGCTCCTCTGAGAGTGCATGGAGGCAGTGGGTCCATGAACCTGGTCCATGAACCTTTCAGCACAGTTGCCATCCTTCTACTCTGTGCTTGCCATTCCTTCAGCCTGTAGATGCTGGCTATGAGGCCAGACCCCTGTGTGTGTTCCCTGGTGCTTTGTCCCTGTGCCTCATCTCCCACCAGGATTGCCAGCTCTGAGGGTACCATTGGGATCCTATCCTAATCTCCGAGATTCTCTTCTTAGCAGGGTCCTCTGCATCTGCTTTTGTTTGCTTGCTTGCTTCATTCATTCAACAAATACTTATCCATGACTACTTTGTGCCAGAACTTGCTTTCAGTGATGACAATACTTTCACAGAGCTTATGTTCTAGAAGGGAGAGAAATAATAACACTAAGGCAGGGTAGAAGGATAAAAGCAATAGGTCAGGAAGTGAGATTTTAGGTGGGAGTGGGATAGGGTGAGTCAAGGCCTCTTTGAGGAGGTGACCTGAGCAGAGACTTGGATGCAAGGAGGGGTCAGGTGTACAAAGTGTGGTGGAGGGTAGGGTAGAGCTTTTCCAGAAAAAAGAATAGTATATAAAAGGGCTCAGAAACAAGAGTATGTCTACACGTTGCCAGAAGGGCAAGGTCAGTATGACTGGGGGGAAACAAGCAAGGTACAAGGTGGAAAGAAAGCCAGGGGCCAGATCACATAGAATCTTGTAAAGACCTGTGATCAATATTATTGTAAGGGTGGTGGAAATCCACTAGAAGGTTGGGGACAAGGGAGTAATGTGTTTTATTTACATTTTTAAAGGATAATTCTGGCTAGTTTATGGAGAATAGATAGGAAAAGGGTCAGAGAAGAGAAGGAAGGTGGGCTAGGAACCAAGTTCAAAGAGCTCAGTGTTGTACAGAGTTCAAAGGAGAGCAATCAGCATCACAGACCTGGATGGATGCGTGGTATTTTTAGAAGGCATTTCTTTTTTTTTTTTTAATTAACATATAATGTATTATTTGTTTCAGGTCTGTGATTCATCAGTCTCACCGTAGCATATATGCTCCCCAAAGTCCATCACCCCATCCCTCCCACACCCTCCACTCCAGCAACCCTTAGTTTGTTTCCTGAGATTTAGAGTCTCTTATGGTTTGTCTCCCTTTCTGGTTTCATCTTGCTTCATTTTTCCCTCCCTTCCCCTATGATCCTCTACCTTGTTTCTCAAATTCCTCATATCAGTGAGATAATATGATAATTCTCTTTCTCTGATTGACTTATTCTGCTTAGCATAATACCCTCTAGTTCCAACCACATTGTTGCAAATGGCAATATTTAGGGGTTTTTGATGGCTGCATAGTATTCCATTATATACATATATCCTGGATCTTCTTTATCCATTCATACGTTGATGGACATCTAGGTTCTTTCCATAGTTTGGCTATTGTGGACATTGCTGCTATGAACATTGGGGTGCACGTGCCCCATCAGATCAATACATTTGTATCTTTGGTGTAAATACCCAGTAGTGCAATTTCTGGGTCATAGGGCAGCTCTATTTTCAACTTTTTGAAGAACCTCCATGCTGTTTTCCAGAGTGGCTGCACTAGCTTGCATTCCCACCAACAGTGTAGGAGGTATATACCCTTAGAAGGTATTTCTGGCAAGATGCATGAAGAAGATTAAGAAGAGAGGCCAACCTGATTCTAAAATCATATACATTATTTGAATAAATGGATGAACTATTTTAGATCAGAATAGGAGCCCCCCAAATGGGCTAACAAGTGGTAGCAAAATAACCTTGAATTGAGAAGGAAGCATCTGTACCATTGGTATCCAGAATGCCTCTGGCCCAGATCAAGGGAAATCGCTATGTAGCTTCTGAGCAATGGTTACTGTGGCCCTCAGGGACCAGTCATCCCTGCTGCAGAAATCAGCTCAGGAACAGGGAGGGAAGGAGGAGTGGGCATGTGCTCGAGTGTGCATGTATGTGCAGGTTTGGGGTGGGCTGGTACGAAGGGGAGGACAGAGCCAATGAAAGGAAGCTAAGATCAAGTGAACGCGGGAACTCACGAGATGACTCCACAGCTTAGCACTGTTCTGCTCTCTCCTCTCCCCCTTTAGAAGCCAAAGGCCACCGTTAGTTGGGGAAAGAAAAGGCAGATGGGCTTCCAGAATGGAGGTCCTCTCCATGGCACTGAGGGCATGAGAAAGGAGGAGTTAGAGAAATAAGCTTCAGGCCCTGGAAGCAATCTAAAAATGTGAAGAATGCATTTCTAAAAGAGAGGAGGAGAGGAAATGGGGCAGAGATAGGATGCTTCCCATGTACCTGCCTCTTTTTTTAATTTTTAATTTTTTAATATGAGTCTAGTGGATACACAATGTTACATAAGTTTCAGGTGTACAACACAGTGATTCAGCTTCTCTATGCTGTGCTCACGGCAAGTGTAGCTACCATCTGTCACCACACAACACTATTACAACATCATTGACTATATTCCCTATGCTGTGCCTTTCATCCCCATGGCTTATTCTATAACTGGAAGCCTGTATCCTCTGCTCCCCTTCACTTCTTATTTTGGATTTTGCTTTCACTAAAGGAGACCATGGTTCTGAGATGATCAAAAAACGTCAGTGAACATGATGTTTAATCCAGCCCGGAAGTGAGTAAGGAATGACCAGTGAGAGGCAAGAAAAGGCACACTGGGCTGCCTGCCTGGGGTGTGACAGGCAGGCTTACGCAGCCAGAGGATGGAGCAGGGAACAGAGGATGCCATCTGAACCTGAGTCATGGACACTCTCATTAAAGTTAAATACGACGCCCCCCATGTGGTCCTACTTTGGGCACCCTTGAGAAAAGATTCCTCATACACTTTCAACAGCTTGAGCATCTCTTATAAATGGCTCAGCCCCGGGGCTCAGCCCGTGCCAAAGCAGCAAATCGTATGCTCTGAAAGACAAGTCTGCAGTGGCTAAGAGAGGAGTAATTATAACCTGTGAATCCTGATGACATGCATAACACCCCGATCTATATTTAATAATAGCAAAAAACGTTTGCATTAACAGCTATTAGGCAATTCGCTCTTGGAAGGAGGTTGCTCCCTCTTTCTCTGCAGCAACAAAGCATAATAAAAATATAAGAAACGTAGCTCTGTGAATTTTAGAGTGATTTCCCATTAAGAGGTTCTCCTAGCATCATAAACTATCAGCTGGCAGCTGGGGAGGTTGGATAAATCTCCAAATCCCGAAGTGAAATCGAGGGGGATGAAATTCGAAATACAGTCTGCCTGTTTTCCCCAGGCTTCTAGCAACTGTAATGGAAGTCTCCATGTAAGAAATACTGTCCCCTTTGTGTATTCAAATTCCTGATCTTGCTGTCTGAATATTCGCGGTAATTTTACTTCCTAAACATTTCCGGATGCTGCCTCCTCCTTCCTGCCTCTTGCCATTTGGGGAGCTCAGGCCCCGCCCTCTCTGGTGGGTGTGAGGCAAGCACAGGCTTCCTCCTGACCTCCCCCCTGGGGCCACCTCTTTCTTTTCTTTTTTTTTTTTTCAAGTTTCTTTTTTTTTTAAATTAATTTCATTTCTTTTCAGCGTAACAGAATTCATAGTTTTACAACACACCCAGTGCTCCATGCAATGCGTGCCCTCCATAATACCCACCACCTGGC
>PISX010015200.1:0-50302 GCA_004024625.1 Mellivora capensis | reverse complement strand
TGGGGTCAGGGAACTTAAGAATTTTGGTATCACTATTCAGTTAAAGACTTCCATTGGGTTCTTTTAGGTAATAGAGATGCTAATATAGGATATGATCAAATGTTGTTCCAATAGGGCAGATTGCATTGGGGAATTAAGATGGTTGCACTGCAGTTATAGTTCTGGTTACTTTGGGGAACAGATATAATGTGGCAGGATTAAAATAGAGATAGAGATGCTAGTATCTGAGAAAAATGTATACATACTTTTCTTTGACAGGCTTTATTTAGGAGAATCTGAATTCTTCAACTGTATTTCTAAATTCTTTATAGGACTGAAGCTTAAAGGTTACAGTATTACCTTCCCTTGATGAGTTGGTGAAATTTCTAGGTGGAAGTTGAGAGAGAGTTATGGTCAGTAATATAGGAAGAAAAGCGGGGGAGAGAGGTTTTTTTTGAGAGCGTGATTCTTCAGTATCAAGAGGGTGAAGCAGTGGGATAGGAAGGAGATCAAGAAGGGGAAAGAAGGTGGAGGAGACATGCTAGGAAGGAAAGAACAAAGTAGACAAGGTAGTGGTGTTCAAATAGTCCCATTTTTGGCCAGTGGAAGCACCTCAAGTTGGTTCTGAAGTCCTTTTGTCATAACCCTAATATTTGTAGCATCCTTGCTTTTAGGTATAATAAGGTTTCAGGTTTATCTTATACATGTCCTGCCCAGACTGGGCATTACCCATCTCTGAAAAGAACCCCATTTTTTTTTTCCTGTGGTAAATAAAATTGAGAGATTGTACTTGGGGCCTTTGGGGTACTTTTTTTTTTTTTTTTTTTTTTTTTTTTTTTTTTTTTTTGAGAGAGAGAAGGAGGTGTGGAGAGGCAAAGGGAGAGGGAGAAAAAGAATCCTAAGCAGGCTGTATGTCCAGCGTGGAGCCTGATGCAGGCCTCAATCTCATGACCACAAGATCACAGCCTGAGCGGAAGTAAAGAGTTGGATACCTAACGGACTGAGCCACCCAGGTGCCCCAGTGGTACTCATTTTTAATAGGTTGACATATTTTTAAGGTCTTTCCAGTGGACAGTAAAAAGAAATACTTCATTTTCCTTAAGAGAGAAGCTATATAGGCTATTCTGAAAAACTTAATGTTTTCTTTGTTGTGTTTTTTAACTTTTCCTTATACTGAAAATCTTATTTCTTAATCCAATAATAAATTTTTGGTTTACTCTTATATGTGTATACATACACATAGAAAGAACACAGTGTAGTTTCAAAATAATAATACCAATATTATTGCCATCAGGATGATTTAAGTGTTCTTGGCTTTTGTTTTCATCTTTAGTATATATTCCACTAGTGATGTATAATGCTTCTTTGTTTTAAATTCACTTGAAATTTCTGTCTGCATGGATAAACCATCAAATAGATGTAAAATGAGGTTCATTTGTTTCATTTTGCTTCTGATATTTAGAAATAATTTTGATTTTCATTTTACAATTTTGTAAAACATTGATATGATTCCAAAGTCACATCTGCCAGACAGAACCTTCAGAGATAGTTTTCATACTTATCTTCTCCACCCTGTTTCTCTTTCTCACATTGGTAACCATTTAAAAAATCAGTTTTGGAGTTATTTTTTCCATTAAAAAATATACTATGAAATAGCATGTATATGGTATTAACTCCCTCCCCACCCCCTTTCATAAATAAGGTATACTTTCTGTCTTCGGTTTTTTTATTGACATTATGTCCTGAGAACCAATCTGTAGCAGTTAAATAAAGACATTTCTTCATTCCTTATTATAATACTCCATTTGGGGGGGTACAACATGGGTTTATTCAGTCATTCCCCCATAGGTTGTTTTCAGTCATCTGCTATTAAAATAATGATATCATGAGGCTGTACATATATGAAAGGAAATATTTAAACACAGTTTGAGAAAATAAAGTAATAGAAATTTGTTTTTCTTGTATTTTTAAACCTTGAGCTAAAAAATGAAGAACTGGTTCTTCTATCAAGATTAAGTAATTCATATTTTTAGATAATATTGAGAAGAGAATCTTTTTTTTTAAATTTTTTTTTTTAATTTGTCAGAGAGAGAGGGAGAGAGAGAGAGTGAGCACAGGCAGACAGAGTGGCAGGCAGAGGCAGAGGGAGAAGCAGGCTCCCCGCTGAGCAAGGAGCCCAATGTGGGACTCGATCCCAGGACGCTGGGATCATGACCTGAGCCGAAGGCAGCTGCTTAACCAACTGAGCCACCCAGGCGTCCCGAGAAGAGAATCTTAATATCCAAGTACTTTTCTGGGGCGCCTGGGTGGCTCAGTTGGGTAAGTGTCCAACTCTTGATTTCAGCTCAGGTCATGATCTCTGGCTTGTGAGATCAAGCCCAGCCACAGGCTCTGCAGTAGGCATGGAGCCTGCTTAAGATTGTTTTTCTTCCTCTACTTCTGGCCCTTCCTACTCCTACCCTCTAAAATAAATAAACAAACAAATAATTAAATGTTTTTAAAAGCACACCTTTCTCTCATTGCATTTCTCCCTGCCTTTTTTTGTTGTGTTAAATAAACACAACAATTTGTCATTTTAACAGAATTATTAAGTATATTCACATTGTTAAGAAACAAATCTTTAGGAATTTTTTTCCCAGAGCTTTTTCATCACATAAAACTGAAACTCTGTACACAAATGGTTCCCCTTTTCTCCTACCTGTAGCCCTTGGTAACCACTGTTCTACGTTCTGTCTCTTATGAATTTGACTCATATAAATAGAACTATACAATGTTTGTCTTTTTAACTGAGATTTCACGTAGCTTAATGTCCTCAAGGTTTATCTGTGTGCCAGGATTTCCTTCTTTTTAAAGTCTGGATAATATCTCATTGTATGCATATACCACCTTTTGTTTATCCACGGACATTTTGGTTGCTTTCACTTCTTGGCTATTCTGAATAGTGGCACTCTGAATATGTGTATGTAAATATTTCTTTGAGACCTTGCTTGCTTGCTTTTTTCTTTTTCTTTTTTTTTTTTTTTGGATGTATACCTCCAAGTGGGATTGCTAGATCATATGGTAGTTTTTAATTTTTTGAGGAAAATGTTGCTTTCCACAGCAGTTGCACCATTTTACAGTCCCACCAACATACAAAAGGTTTTCAGTTTCTTCACATGCTTGCCAACACTTGTTATTTTCTGAGTTTTGTTTTGTTTTTGGATAATGGCCATTCTGGTGGGTGTGAGGTGATACCTTATTGTAGTTTTAATTTGCATTTTTCCATTAGGAGTTTGATATGAGCATCCTTTAATGTGCTTATTAGCCATTTGTATATCATCTTTGGAGAAAGGTCTGTTCTAGTCCTTTGCCCATTTTTTATCCAGGTTGCAGATCCATATTTTTTATAATAATCTGATACTTTTACTGATAGCCGATAGAAAATATTTAACATACTCTTAAAGAGAAGAATGTGACTGATAGAATATGTATGAGCTAAATGTATTTTGTAATTCTTTTCTTATAAAGGGCTATTTAGAAACCAAAAGATACTAAGAGAATATAGAGACTTCCTGGGAAACACCAAGGTAAGATTATCTTTCTGATAATGTTACATGTGTATATTTTTGCACAGTGAAATTTTAGTATCAGTCCATTGTGAAATTTTAGCATGTCTGATCATAAGTCAAGATTTTCTTGAGCACAGTGTAATTTACTGAATTATATAGTCTGTCTCTGTTTGGTTTTCTTTTTTTTTTTTTTAAGATTTTTATTTATTTATTTGACAGACAGAGATCACAAGTAGGCAGAGAGGCAGGCAGAGAGAGTTGGAGAAGCAGGCTCCCTGCTGAGCACAGAGCCGGATGCGGGACTTGATCCCAAGACCCTGGGATCATGACCTGAGCCGAAGGCAGAGGCTTTAACCCACTGAGCCACCCATGCGCCCTCTGTTTGGTTTTCTTGAAATTAAAAAAAACTGGGACATAATTTCTCTTTAAATTCATAACAGTGTTATAAACCATAAGTATATAGATACAGGTAAGGGAGAAGACTTTATTTTCTTAGGTTTTTAGTAAAATTTAACTCTCTCCTATACACCTTTAATTTCCTTTTTCCTCTCTCCTATCTAACCCTGATTAAATATTCAAACTGCCACTTCTCTGTTGTACTCAAAAAGTTTAGCCCTTGGACAAGAAAATTACACAGCCATTCTGATTGTTCTTACTTATTATATTATTATATGAGTATATATATATAACATGATATATATATATATAGATATATATAATATGAGTATATATAAAATCAGTGGACAATATTATTTGACAGTCTTACTGAACTTCCATAATGCGTTCAGTCTCTCACTCCATGAAACAGCTGTTGCATACTTTTCCTGTCTTCCCAAACTTCCTACAGCCTTACTCTTCAGCTGATGACCTTGCTTCATCTTCCACTGAAAAAAATAGATGTAATCAGATAAAAGTACCTCACTTTTCATCACCAGATTTACTAACTTATCTCCTTGTGTGCCAGAATATTTCCTATTAGAAGGAAATTAATATTGAGACCAGTATAGAAAGTTTACCTTTATCATCCTACCTCTTATTCTTTTCTGAATCCTCTTCATTTGGGCTTTCTTCCCTACCACTCCACTGAAATGGTTTTTATCAAAGTCACCAGTACCTCCAAAATACCAAGTAATCATGTCCAGAGCCAACGTTGCATTTAAACTTAGTTGGGAGATATCTCCTGTCAAGAAGTGAAGGTCCTATTTGGAGAAAAGACTAGCTGTGCAGATTGTCTCCTTTCTTCTGAGTTACATTTCAGACATTGCTCCCTTTTGGCAAAGTTTTGGTTGGCAGTGATGACAACTCTAGTCATATCTTACTTGTTGTTCTTTTCTTTTCTATTCATTGTATTCAGAACTCCTTAATTTCCATTTCCTCTCTTGAGTTTTGTGTTTCTGGCATCCCATTGGTGGAATCTTTGCCTCAGGAGCCAGCCTCTTCCCTGCTGCTGTGGAATAACATAGGTTGGCGAGACCTGCCTCCTGGGAGGATCTGTTCCTAGGTGTTCTGTTTCCCATGGAGGTTCATTGTCACTAGATTTTTGAGAGTAGCTACTGATTTCTGAAATCAGTGTCACTAGAAGCCTTTTGAAGATTCATACTTGTCAACCTTGAAAAGTTCCAGGGTTTGGATGGAATTTTTTTTTTAAAGATTTTATTTATTTATTAGAGTAAGCAAGAGAGTGAGCGAGCACGATTAAGGGCAAGGGGAGAGGGAGACGCAGACCCCCTTGCTGAACAGGGAGCCAGATGTGGGACTTGATTCCAGGACCCTGAGATCATGACCTAAGCCAAAGACAGACACTTTACCAACTGAGCCACCCAGGTGCCCCCTAGAATTTTTCTGTTATACTCTTTTTTTTTTTTTTTTTGTAGTAATAGGATAACACTTTAATTTCCCTCTACTGTTCCCATATTTCTGTAAAGAACATTCACTCTCTTACTGAAGATGGTTGCTTTCCTTCTCCAGAAATATATGGGGCTAGTCCTGTTAAATACTTAATATTTTTAAATTAAATATTAAATTCTTCTACTTTTTTTCCCCCCCTTCTAATCCACACACTTGTTTTTCTATGGTATTTTTCTTTGTATTAGAGGAGCTCTAGTAGTGATATATATGAACTCACTCTGTTCTGGGTCTGCCAAAAGCATTCTCTTATCAGAACAGTGTCTAACTGTCTGATATCTAATTTCTCAATGTCCTTTTAATACATTTCTCCTTTAATACACTTCTGCTTTCTTGTGCCTTTCCTTAGAATTCTAATTCTGTGAAATTATTTGTGATAGTCCTTTAGAGCATTAGAAGTACCTTTATCTCCACTTGCAGTTATAATTTTGAAGTGTCAGTAGTGCTTTGAGTATTTTATGCTGATTTGCTGGTAGTCCTTTTTGAAATATTGCCACATTTTCTGTTTTTGTTCCAATATTTTAAAAAATTATTATCAAAAATTTCAAATATATACAAAAGTAGAAAAAATATTTGATGAACCCATCTTCCAGTTTCAGTAATTCCCAGCATGTTGGCCATTCTGCTCTCTAAGGGTCAGTTCTCCAATTGCTTTTATTATGGAATTTATGGGTGGCTTTAATAGGATGCTTCCCAAGGGTGTTGTGAATCCTGGCTCCTTGTAGATCTCTTGCTTTTCCTTGGACTTTGTCACTATTTCTGATCTAATGATTACCACCGTGTTTTCACCTTTTCTGTAATAATTTTTTTATCAGCAATTTGAGCTCCGTAAATCTTTTTTTCCTTAAAACATTTATTCTACTTTGTAAGATCTCATTTTCCTTCCTTGTCTGTCTTATTTATCCCAAAAGTTCTTGTACCTTTCTTCTAAAGACCTATTTCTCATCTTCCACTTTAAACAGCATCTTTTCATTTAGCTCTCTGCAATTTTTTTTTTACTGTTCCTAAAATGATTTTTTGGAGTTTTGTTTTTCTTTATTCAGCCAAAGGACATAGCACATTCTCATTATAATAAACCAAACGTACTCTAGTTTTTATTTATTAATAAACAATAGAACTCTGAAATCTAGAGCCATGGTCAGTGTTTATAGTTTGCAAATCTGAGTTCAAGTAAAATTATATGGATAAGGTTTCTTCCTGCCTAATTCCTGGCCTTAGCTCTGGAGGCAGTTCAAAACAGAATTTGGGGGCATCTAATTGCACATTGTCAAGAGCTGGCCTTAACACTTAAAAAATCTAGAAGCTCCCTCTCGTGTTCTGTTGTCCACAGGGAACATAGGAGGTACTATTTAAAATCCTCGTCTGCAGACCTGACTGCAAAACACTATAAAAGTGAGAAGAAATTTAAATAGGCATTTTTCTCTCCTAATTCCTGATATGAAATCTCACCTCAGCTTCCTTGGCACTACCCAGCCAATTCTATAGAAATTCTATAGAATCCAAGTGTACGCTGCAGCAACCTGACTTACAGGACTTGCAGTTTCAGTGCGGGCTATTTGTCCCTCTTCAGGGCCATTGTGGTCTGTGTGCAAGGGAGCAAAACTGCCATAAGCTGTGGTGACTTACCAAGAAGTAACTCTTACATGGCATGACCCCAGTAGCAACCTGAAATCTGACTCCTTAAGTTTGTTTTCATCTCTTTCTCAGAGTTCCAAGCCACTACATTAAATCTTAAAGACTCTTCTGATCTATTTATTTATTTTTAAAGATTTATTTATTTAGTTATTTGACAGACAGAGATCACAAGCAGGCAGAGAGGCAGGCAGAGAGAGAGAGAGGGATAAGCAGGCTCCCCACTGAGCAGAGAGCCCAGTGTGGGGCTCGATCCCAGGACCCTGAGATCATGACCTGAGCTGAAGGCAGAGGCTTAACCCACTGAGCTACCCAGGCACCTCAAGACTCTTCTGATTTAGACTTACCCAGTAAATTGTAGACACCTCTACCTGTTTTATCCAAATACAGAGCCGTGAAAGAACAAAAGGAAATGTCTACCAAATCCCAAAATAAAGGAGGGAGCTCTTAAATATGCCCAGCTTTCTCTTCTAAATTTACCTTACTAAACTTACTTAGTCAACCCCCAGACAGCCACTGGGGAGGAGGGGAGGCCACCAGTATTGGGAGGGAGGAAATCTCTTCTCATGGAAATCCAAGAGGGAGGGAATAGTCAAGTGCCCGTCAAGTGCCAGCAGAAGTATTCCTTTTCCTTGGAACACCTTGTTCTCTAGTAGCCCAAGACAGTCTTTCTCCTGGTTCTCCTTGTACTTCATTAATACCTTCACTTCCTTCATCTCTTCTGCAGAAAAACTCCTCTGCTTATTTACTCAGTCTCCAAATATTAGAGATTCATTATAGACCCTTTTATATTTAAATCCCATTAGCAGATCCAACTGGCATTTTCTCCAAGATAGATAACCTAGTGTAACTGCTTCTCACCATGCCTCTTATTGAAACCTTAGTCTCAACCATCACCGTCCTTTACCTGAACTACCCTCCTAATTGTTCTCTCCATCTCTGCTTTGTCCCCGTAATTTATTCTCTACATTTTACTGAAAGATTTTATTTATTTATTTTGTCAGAGAGAGAGTACACAAGCAGGGGGAGCAGCAGGCAGAGGGAGAAGCAGGCTCTCTGCTGAGCAAGGAGCCTGATGCAGAACTTGATCCCAGGACTCTGGGATCATGACCTGAGGCCAAAACAGACGCCTAACTGGCTGAACTGCCCAGGTGTCCCTATTCTCTGCATTTTAAGCTATGTCTTTGTAAAACCTAAATTAGACTATACCAAATATCTGCTTAAAATCATGTGGTGCCTTCTTTTTGCCAGTAGAATAAGAGTTATACTCCTTACCATAGTTTCCAGAATCCTGTGGAATATGGTCCCTGCCTCCTTCTCTGTCCTCAACCCCTACCATTTTCCTTGCTTTCTATGCTCTTAGTCACATCAACCTTATTTTGTCCTTTCCACACACCAAGCTTATTTCTTTCCACATCTTTAAATGTCCTGTGTGTATACTCTGCCTGAAACCATTCTTCAGATTTTTTCATGGTTGCTGCCTTCTCATCTTTGAACCTCTTTCATACTCTAGCTAAAATAACCCTTTCCACGTACACCCTCCCCCAATACATGATCTTCTCTGTTCTGTTTTATTTTCTTCATTATGTTTATTATTATCTGATGTTATGTATTTGTTTATGGATTTATTCTCTATCTTCCTGGACTCAATTGTGAGATCAAAGAAGGCAGGACTCTTGTTTACTGTCAGGTCCCAGCATCTAGAATTGTGCCAGGCATGCAGTAGTTGCACAATAAATATTTCTTGAATAAATGACATAAGGCAGACTATATGAAGTGCTTTAATAGAAATGTAAAGTTCAATAATAAATGTGCAGCAGAGTGAGAATTCTCTGTGACAGACAAAGAATGGTTTTAAATAGAAAAGTGCCAGTTGGCCTAACATGGAATGGGATGAGTAAAAGCTAGACAAACTGTGGTAGAAGATGATGCTAGCATTCCAGGGAGAGTACAGAGCAGGAGAAAAAACAGAAAGTATACATTGAAGAAACAGCAAAACTACATTTAACTCAAGATAAATAGCTCTCTTTACTTGGTTTGTTTCTTTTGTTTTGGTCTGTTTTGGAATTCAACATTATCACTTGAGGTCTTTGGTATTTAGAGAGTAATAAGGAATTAAATTGGAGAAGCAAACTTGGCTTTGGCTGTTCCTTAAAAGTTAAGTTGCTCAAGAAGTAGAAATATTTTAGAGTGTATCGATTTTAGTTCAATACATTTTTATCATTTTATCCCTAGTTTCTGTGAAACCACCACATATCTTTTCTGGCAATAGGCAGGAAATTAGTTACAAAGAGACAAACAGTTAAGTTTTTGGAAAGGGATTCACATATGCTCTCAATTTCTATCTTCTCATTTTTTAACATGGAGATTCTAGAGAAAAGGAAGCAAATAACTAAATCTAGATGTTTAGAGAGTTTGATAGAGGACATATTTTCTGGTGTGTCAGATCACTTACAAGCATTAAACTGTTCTCTGGAAATTTTAGAGATTTTTTTGTGTGTTTTTTGTCTGTTTGTTTTTTATAGCCACGGTCCAGAATGACATCAGTTTTTTTTAAAGGGCCAGGAAAAGTGGTGATGGTTGCCATTTGCATGTAAGTACCACTTAAAATAGAAATATATTATTTTTAATGTGTGTATCTATGAATGTAAAAATTTATTACCTGACATTTAGGTGAAGAGTTAGATGTTTATGTTATTATATAAGGAAGTTGAATGAACCTTTGTTAATTATTGTCAGTAAAGTGTTGAAGGAAGAGTCCACGTAGATATCCATGCTTGTGCTGGGTCTATTTTTGGAGTGGTTAGGATCTAAGAATAGTTGCTCTCTGAAAATTCTTTTATTTTCTTTGGAGTTGATAGAAGTTTTTTTTAGAAAGGTGAATTGGCTGAGATCATTTTTTGAGTAAACAAGCCTGGGTCATATCTACTGAACAATATTTACTTTCTTATTTTGCCCCACTTAACTTGGAAGAACATAACTGATATTTGTGCCTCTTCTTTTTCCTTCTGTCTTCTTGATTCCTATTGTTATCTTTTTTCTCTTTTGCTGATTATTCTATTTTAGGATATTTAAAAGTATTAATTCCATATAGTTTGTTTATTTCTAACATATATACATATGACATGTCAGGAATTGTGGTAGGGTCTTGAAATACAAAGATCCAATTCATAATTCTCATCTTAAAGGATTGTAGGGGCACTAGATTGGAGGACATCATGTACAGTAATACAGAGAAGAGACAATGATGCACTAAACTGAGATAATGAAGGTAGGGATGGAAAGGCATGTTTAGGTCCAAGAAATAGTTAGGAGGTATGGTCAAGGATGATGCCCAAGCTTCTGGTTTAGACAGTTGGATAGCTATGGCATCATCGCTGAGAGAAGGAGCACTTGAAGGAGGGGCAGGGTGGCAGAAAAGGAAATGATGAGCTTACTTTTGAGTTTAATGATCTACCTGTAGGGCACCCAAGTGGAGTTGGTTAACAGCATTAGTTCTTCCCATCAGTAAAGTGAGGTTAGCAGTTAAAACTTTCTTCATTGGAAGGATGTACGTAATATATGTAAACTGCTTAGTGTAATACCCAGTACATAATAGGTACTTAATAATTTTTGATATATGTTGGTCTGAAGCTCACAAAGGAAAGCTGGATTAGGGACTTAGAGTTGAGAGTTATTGATATAAAGATGATAATTAAAGCCACAGGAGTAATTAAAGATCACCTGGAGAATGTGTATGAAGTGTGTGGAAGAAAAATCCCTCAGGAGGAAACCTTGAAGAATGCGAACATCTGTGAAAAGGGTAGAGGAAAAGAGCCTACAGAGGAGACTGAGGAAGAGGAACAAGCAAGCAAGAAAGGAAAGCAAACCTAGAATGAAAAAAATCAGGGATATCATGGATGTCAAGGAAGACAGTCTTCTAAGAAAATAGTGGCATATGCTTCTGTGAGATTAAGGAAAATACTAAAATATTTTCGGGAATTTAGTAGCAAGAAACAGTTGTGGTATTGATAATAATCGAGGTATCTGAAGCATAAGCCATTGTTAAATGGACTGAAGACTTAGTGCAAAATGTGGTAAATGAAGACAGCAAGAGGAGATACAGTCCTTTAAGAAATTATCTGAAATAGAAAAGAGGGGAAAGGGTAGCTGAAAGGGGATGTACAGTTTCCTTAATTATACAATGAGGATATTAATATTTATATAATAATAGTGTTACAGTAAAACATGGTAAGTGGCTAAGTGTAGTGCCCGAGATAAACGATGCCAGTCATTACTGTTAGAATCTGAACAGCTAGCTGTTTATTTTTAGCATCTTTTAACTTCTGGTATGACTCTGAGACTGCTTGGTCTAGATTTGTCTTCACCTCTGGCATCTTCACATCTGGCCTGTTTAAGTTACTAGACTTTCACCAAAGTCTTGGTTTTGTCATTAATGTGCTGGACAGTATCAAGTGTAGATCTCTTTAACGTACCTAAGACACTTAATTTCCTTCATCCAAATATAAAACACTCTCTTCTCATCAGTTCTCAAAATACACTTAAATAATTTGTTTACACATACCATGTTTCTTCATTGGAATATTTAATGATATCATAATCTGTATTTTTCAAATTTATTCTCTTGTTACCTAAAGTATAATAAATTCTTAAAGGTTAGAGATTCTTTTTAATTTACTTGGAGCAGAATCTAATATAGAGGTTTACATACTCAAATAAGCTTTTGGTAGAAATTTTTATCAAAACCTATGCTAAATTGTTTTATCTTTCTCTCCTAGCAATGGATTAAACTGCTTCTTTAAATTCCTTGCCTGGATTTATACGGGTTCAGCAAGTATGTTCTCTGAAGCTATACACTCTTTATCTGATACTTGTAATCAGGTAAGGTGTAAAAGATTTTTCTTGTTAATTTTAAAGTAAATTTTTTTTAAGGCTTTAGTCTGAAAATTGACCTATTTAAAAACAGAATGATTCCTATAGTTGGCTTGAGGAATAAAGTGAAAGTTTTTTTTACTTCTGATGGTGAAGTACATAGAAATTTGATCATAGTATTTTATTATTATTTTTTAAATCAGGGATCTTCTTTATTACTTTTGTTTTTAAGAGAGAAAATGAGGTGAGTGGGTAAGGAGTGGGGCAGAGGGAGAGAGAGAAACTCAAGCAGGCTCCAACCCAGTATGGAGCCCAATGCAGGGCTAGAGCTCATAACCCTGAGATCATTACCTGAGCCAAAATCAAGAGTCAGATGCTTAACTGACTAAACCTAACTAAATGATGCTAAACTAAAAAAAAAAAAAAAAAAAAAAAAAGTGCCCCTGATCGGAGTATTTTAAAGCAGGTTGTTATGTTTTAAGAACTTACAACAGTGGAATATGAAGTATAAGATTATTAGTACTAAGTGTTGGGCAAAGGTTTTTTTTTTGTATAAGAGATTCTTATCATTAGGTAGAAATTTTGTCTCTGAATATGACTTCTTATGACTATAAGGACCAATTAAATTTTTTGAATAAAGCTATAAAATAATTGGGGCACCTGGGTGACTCATTGGGTTAAGTATCTGACTCTTGATTTTGGCTCAGGTTGTGATCTCAGGGTCGTGGGATCGAGCCCCCACTGGGCTTATGCTCTGTGTGGGGTCTGCTTGTCCCTCTCTCCCTTTGCTCCTCCTCTGCACTCATGTTCTCATGTGCACGCATGCTCTCTTTCTCTCAAATAAAGTCTTAAAAAAATAAAGCTATAAAATAATCACAAGTGATTAATGATTTAAGTGATTTCACATTAGACTGTTTTTTTCTTTAGATTTTATTTATTAGACACAGAGAGAGGATGAGCAGCAGGAGGGCCAGAGGGAGGAGGGGCAGAACCTCAAACAGACTCTCTGCTAAGCATGGAGCCTGATGCTCACAGTCTTGAGCATCTCACAGTCTTGATCACAGTCTCCATCTCACAAGGCTTGATCTCACAATCTTGAGGTCATGACCTGAGCTGAAATTAAGAGTTGGATGCTTAACCGACTGAGCCACCCAGGGGCCCATAAACTGGGATTTTTAATTCCTTGAATGTGCAAATGAAGAAAGATTTTTATAAAATTAAGAACAAAAACAAAACCCAAAGTCAGCAGAAGGAAGGGAATAATAAAGATTAGAGCAGAAATAAATGGTACAGAAACTAGAAAAACAATAGATCAATGAAACCAGGAGCTGGTCCCTTTTTTTTTTTTTTTTTTTTAAATGAGAGCATGCATGCCATGCATTAACAGTGGGGGAGAGAGAATTTTAAGCAGACTCCACTGTTACCTTGGAGCTCCACATGGGACTTGATCTTACAACCCTGATATCGTGACCTGAGTCAAAATCAAGAGTCAGATGCTTCACCAAGTGAGCCACCCAGCCACCCTGAGGAACTGATTCTTTGAAATAAAAAATCAGCGAAATCGATGCCTCTAGCTAGATTGATCAAGAAAAAAAGGACTCAAAAATCACAAATGAGAGAGAAATAACCAGTACCACAGAAATACAAAAGACTGTCAGAGAATATTATGAAAAATTATATGCCAACAAATTGGATAACCTAGAAGAAATGGACAAATTAACCTACCAAAACTAAAGCAGGAAGAAATAGAAAATTTGAACATACTGATGTTGAATCAGTAATCAAAAACTCCAGGGGTGTTTGGGTGGCTCAGTTGATTAAGCGTCTGCCTTTGGCTCAGGTCATGATCTCCAGGTCCTGGGATTAAGCCCCTCATCTGGCTCCCTGCTCGGGGGGCGGGGGGGAGTCTGCTTCTCCCTCTGCCTCTCTGCCCTGCTCGTGTTCTCGCTCTCTCTCTCTCTCTCAAATGAATAAATAAGATCTTGGGGGGGAAAAAACCTCCCAACAAACAAAAGTGCAGGACCAGATGGCTTCACAGGTGAATTCTACCAAACATTTAAAGAAGAGTTAATAGCTATTCTTCTGAAACTATCCTAAAAAGAGAAGAAGGAAAACTTCCAAATCTATTCTCTGAGGCCAGCATTACCCTGATACCAAAAACAAATAAAGATACCACCAAAAAAGAGAACTACAGTCCAAACCTCTAATGACATAGATGCAAAAATCCTCATCAAAATACTAGCAAACCAAATCCAGCCATACATTAAAATAATCATTCACCACAGTCAAGTGGGATTTATTCCTGGATTTCCAGGGTGGTTCAGTATTCCCAAATCAATCAGTGTGACACATCACACCAATAAGAGAAAGGATAAGAACCATATGATCCTTTCAATAATAGATGGGGGGAAAGCACGTAATAAAGTAAAACATCCATTCATAATAAAAACCCTCAACAAAGTACGTTTAGAGGGAACATACATCAACAAATAAAGGACTTACATGAAAAACTCACAGGGAACATCATAATCAATGGGGAAATACTGAGAGCTTTTCCCCTAAGGTCAGACACAAGACAAGGATGTCCACTCTCATCACTTTTATTCAACATAGTACTAGAAGTCCTAGCCACAACAATCAAACAACAGAAAGAAATAAAGGGCATCCAAATAGATAAGGAAGAAGCAAAACTTTCACTGCTTGCAGATGACATATATAGAAAATCCTAAAGACTCCACCAAAAAACTGCTCGAACTGATAAGTGAATTAAATCAAATCTCAGGATACAAAATCACCATACAGAAATCTGTTGCAGTTCTATATACTAATAATGAAGCAGCAGAAAGAGAAATTAAGAAAACAATCACATTTACAATTGTACCAAAAATAATAGTCTGTAGGAATAAACTTAACCAAAGAGGTGAAAGACCTGTACTCTGAAAACTATAAAATACTGATGAAAGAAATTTAAGAAGATGTAAAGAAATGGAAACACATTCCATGCTCATGATTAGAAGAACAAATATTGTTAAAATATCTGTATTACCCAAAGCAATCTACAGATTTAAATGCAGTCCCTATCAAAATAACCAACATTTTTCACCAAATCAGAACAAAACCTAAAATTTTTGTGGAACCACAAAACACCCTGAATAGCCAAAACAATCTTGAAAAAGAAAAGCTAAGCTGGTAGTATCACAATTCCAGGCTTCAAGTTATATTACAAAGCCATATTAATCAAAATAGTATGGAACTGGCACGTATGGAATAGACACATAGATCAGTGGAACAGAATAGAAAACCCAGAAATAAACCCACAATTATACAGTCAATTAATCTTAACGCAGGAAAGAATATCTAGTGGGGAAAGGACAGTATCTCCCATAAATGGTGTTGGGAAAACTGGACAACTTTCTTACACTGTACACAAAAATAAATGCAAAATGCATTAAAGACCTAAATATGATACCTGAAACCATAAAAATCCAGAAAAGAACAGAGGCAGTAATTTCTCTGACAGAGTATTGAGACTACATCAAAATAAAAAGCTTTTGCACAGTGAAGGAAGCAGTTGACAAGACTAAAAGGCAATCTGTTGAGTGGGAGAAGATATTTGCAAATGACATTTCTGATAAAGGGTTAGTCTCCAAAATATATAAAGAACGGATACAACTCCACACTCCCCAAAACAAAGAATCCAATTAAAAAATGGGCAGGAGACATAAACAGATATTTCTCCAAAGAAGATACGTAGATGGCCAACAGACACATGAAAAGATGCTCAGCATCACTCCTTATCAGGGAAATGCAGATCAAAACTGCAATGAGATACTACCTCACACCTGTCGGGATGGTTAACATCAAAAACACAAACACCATTGTTGACAAGGATATGAAGAAAAAGGAATGCTTGTGTACTGTTGGAGTGCAAATTGGTGTAGTCACTGTGGAAAACAGCATGGCGTTTCCTTAAAAAGTTAAAAATGGAACTACCCTAATCCAGTAGTCACTCTGCTGTGTATTATCCAAAAAATACAAGAACACAGGGGCATCTGGGTGGCTCATTCGATTCGGTGTCTGCCTTCGTCTTAGGTCATGATCCCAGGACGCTGGGATCAAGCTCTGCGTTGGGCTGCCTACTTGGCGGGGAGCCTTCTTCTCCCTCTCCTGGTCCCTCTTCTTGTGCTCTCTCTCTGTGTCAAATAAAAAAATAAAATCTTAAAAAAAAAATACAAGAACATGAATTCAAAGGGATACATGCACCCCTCTGTTTATAGCAGCATTATTTACAATAGCCAAGATATGGAACCAGCCCAAGTGTCCCATCAGTGAATGAATGGTTAAGAAGTTGTGGGGGATATATACATATATATTTGGAATATTATTCGCCATAAAAAGATTGCAGTCTTGCCATTTCCAACAACATGATTGTAGCTAGAGAGTGTAAAATCAGTCAGAGAAAGACAAATACCATATGATTTCATTCATATGTAGAATGTAAAAAACAAATGAGCAAAGGGGGAAAAGAGACACAAACCAGGAAACAGACTCTTAACTAATAGTTGAATAGTTGGATATATAGTTGGATATATACAGGATTCTTGCATTTGGGTATATACAGGATTCTTGCATTTCATTGTGTGTGAATTTTACCACAAATATAGAATTTCCATATGTGGAAATGTGATTACTGAGTGTATATTTTAAAATGTTAAGGAATTAGTATTAATATTTAAAAGTATGATAATGGTCTTGTGTCTGAATTTCCTAAAATGCCTTAGAGTTTTAGTCATTCAGGTAAAATATTTAAAGATGAAATGGCATGAAGCTTCGAATTTACTTAAATATTCATGGGGGGAGTGGGTATGGATCAGAGAAAACAGATGTGTTACACATTTACAATTATTTGAAGCTAAGCAACGGGTGAGTTGGATTTATTGAAATGTTCTGTTGGGTTTTTAAAAAATGTTTTAATCCATCTCTCTGTATGTTGACAGTTTCCATAATATAAAGTGCAAAAAGACATGATGTAGATTGTGATCATCTTTTTAAGCACACACATACCCCTCCCTGAAATCTGGCACAAATATATTCACAAAAGCAACATTAACAAACTGTTTACAAATGTGTATGAAGACAGTTTGAAATATCCATCAGACTCTTAAATGGTTCCCTCTCCTGTCCTATTTGATTTCTTTACAATGAGAATGCTAGTGTTCTAACTAGAAAAACAAATTAATTTCTGTAATAGATCGAGCGGCAACAGAGGTAAATAAGCGCTAAAGTCATGTGATATTGGTGCTTTGAGAATCCTTGGTGAAGAGTTTGTCTTGATTAAAGTGGTCAAAATGGCTTTGATAAAAAGATTTCAGTAGGGCCTTACTGAGTAGATGGAAATTGTATTTCTTATGGTCTTTTGAAAACTATTTTAGGGGCCCTTGGATGGATCAGTTGGTTAAGCATCTGACTCTTGATTTTGGCATAGGTCATGGTCTCAGGGTTGTGAAATGGAGCCCCACACTGGGTTCTGCACTGGGTGTGGAGCCTGCTAACAAAACAAAATAAAACTATTTTAGAATAGTTTTAGTAATATTTTTATTTAGTAATATTTTTAAAAATTCTGAAGAACTCCTACAACTCCATAGTAAAAATCCTATCTGATTAAAAAATGGGCAGAAGATCTGAATAGATATTTTTCCAACTAAAACATAGAAATGGCCAAAAAAGTACATGAAAAGGGGCTCAGCATCACTAATCATCAAGGAAATGCAAATCAGAACCACAATGAGCTATCACCTCACACCAGTTAGAAGGACTTATCAAAAAGAAATAACAAGGGTTGGCTAACCTTTGTGTGCTGTTGATGGGAATGTAAATTGGTACAGATGCTATGAAAAATAGTATGGAGGTTCATAAAAAAAAAATAGAACTACCATATGATCCAGCAGTTCCACTTCTGGAATTCTTATCTAAAAGGAAACAAAACACTATGAAAGATATCTATACCCTCATGCTCAATGCAGCATTATTTACAACTGCCAAGACTTGGAAACAACCTAAATGTCGATTTTGACAGATGAATGGATTAAAAAAATGTATGTATGTGTACACACACACACACACAGTTATTATTCAGCCATAAGAAGGAAAAAAAAAAAGGAAATCCTGCCATTTGTGATAACATGGATGGACTGTGAGGGCATTATGCTAAGTGAAATAAAGTCAGAAAGAGAGAGATACTGAATGATCTCACTTATATGTGGAATAAAATAAAAGTACCCCCAACTTACAGAAAACAGGTTGGTGGTTGCCAGAGACAAAGTAGGGGTGGGTGAGATGGGTAAAGGTGGTCAAAAGGTACAAACTTTCAGTTACTAAAAAAGTAATTTGTTTGAATATTTTTATAACTATAGTGGGTTTTTTTTTCTTCACCTCTGAGAGACTAAACTACCTAAACTTTTGGATTTAAACCTGTGCCTCTAGTGATACCTAGGTTGGCAACTTCTGTGGCAGCTCATTTTTTAAAACTTTATTGCTAAATAATATATTGTACATCACTAAAATTAATTGATATGAATTTATTGCACGCCTGAGCTTATAATGTAGTGTTTAGGAGAAATCAGACTTTGCTCTGTCTTCTGTAAGGAGGTCAAAACAACTAGAAAGATAGTCCAAGGTAACATGTAAGCAGTTGCATGATAGTATGATACTGAAGGAAAAATCAAAAAAGGGAAGGATAATCATGGAGGGGGAAGCATTTATAATGCTTCTTAGCCAGTAGATATTAATATTCATTATGTTACAAACCAAACAGATGTAGGTTATATTTACATAACTGATATGTATATCTCTCTATATTAGTGTGTATATTTATTTATGTATACACACACACATTGTAATTGTACAGAAAAAGGTCTGAAAGGACACGTAGCAAATCTATCTCATGCTACCCCTACCCCTGTGGGGAGTGAGGCGGACAGGATTAGGGATGTTCTGTGACATCTTATTTTTATAGGAAAAACAAGTTTGGTTCACATTTCAGTTTATGAAAAACTTGATATCCTACACTTCATTGCATGGCCAACCTGAATATTAAGGATTTTAGAAATAATGAATACCCATTGGCTATTTTGTAAGCATTATAAGCACATGCATATATATACACAGTGTGAATTAATGAATATTTCAATTTAATTTACAAGTTTAAGAGAATTCTGTGTTAATTTTCTCTCATTTCTTGGTTTGATTCACTGAAAAGCCATTATCTTTTAGGTAGTTTTAACCCTCTTTTTCTTTGGAATCCAGTAGAAAAAAACTTGTAATACTCTGTGTATTTAGGGTAGGATTTCCAATATCAAAACTTAAAAGTCCGGTTATGTATTTGTTTTAGCCATTTCAAGGTGGTATAATCTCTATGTATTTTTACTAGAGAGAATGTTTCTGTTAAGGTGTTGTTTTTTTTCCCCCAAGATTTTTATTTATTTGAGAGACTATGAGAGCAGAAGCACAAGTAGGGGGAGTGGGAGAGGGAAAAGCAGGCTTCCTGCAGAGCAGGGAGCCCGATGTGGGGCTCGGTCCCAGGACCGTGGGATCATGACCTGAGCCGAAGGGCAGACGCGTGATGACTGAGCCACCCAGGTGCCTCTCTATCAAGTTTTTTGTAACCTACAGGGAAACCTCATCTTTGAAGAATTTGGTTATCTTGAAGCTTTACCTATCTGATTATTTGATACCATGCTGACAAAATGGAAAAGCCCGAGATTAGGCAAATAATACCATGTAGGATATTCACTCAGAGGCCTTCTGTTTTAAATAAATAATTCTAATGAGGTAATCTTTTAATCTAAATTCACATCAAATTAGAATAGAAAGGTCTGGGTGCCTGGGTGACTCAGTGGGATAAAGCCTCTGCCTTCAGCTCAGGTCATGGTATAGGGCTTTGCTCAGGGGGAGCCTGCCTCCTCCTCTCTCCCTGCCTGCCTCTCTGCCTACTTGTGATATCTGTCTGCCAAGTAAATAAATAAAAATCTTAAAAAAAAAAAGAATAGAAAGGACTTATTAGGAGCAAGCATACTAATATCAGGAGTTTCCAGTAGATAACTCTTTTTTCACAAAAGATGCAATTGAAAAACCAAATAGAGAAATGAAGAAAAGATCAAGTCCAGGGAGGATGGAAGGAAGGAGAGAGAGGTGGTAACTAGGATTAAAGACATGTTGGTATTTTTGCCATATTTACTTTGTTTTTGTTTTTTTTTTAAAGAAAGAAAATCTTAGTTGTAATTAACCCTACATCTTTATTCCCTCTTTCTGTGCCCCAATAATCACTGCTCTGTATATATTGATATGTATACTTCCTATGCATGGCTTTGAAGTTTTAGTAGAAATGTGTGTGTCTGTATACAGTGTGTTATTTAAAATTTTTACTATCTTTTGTTTGTTTAGCAATATGTTATTTTTCCTATAAAAATACCAGCTATCACAGACTATCCTAATCCTGCTTCTCTCCTCAGAGGTATAAACAGTTGAATGTGTATTCTTTTAGAACTTTTCCTGTGCCTTACATTATATGTTGTCGACAAAAACGACATGTTTTTTTGTACTTTACGCACTGTTCCTAAACTTGATTTTTTTTTCCCTTCTACTTTAATGGTATATGTAGGAGCTTTTACCATGTCAGCACAGAAAGTTGTGTCTCCACTCCATTCTTTTAATGTTTAGGTTTGCTTTCACATTTTTCTTCTTTATAAGCAATGGTGTTTTGAACCCTTCAGGGTTAATCTTTATTTCTCTAAGGTAAGGACTGAAAACCGGAATTGCTGGGCTGTTGTGTATGTGCGTGTGAAGTGGTTCTTTGCCACTGTCAGATTGCACACTCCGGATTGGTTCTACTCTACTCTGCATCTCGCTAATAATTATTTACCCTTTCTTCTTCTCCATAGGGTTTACTAGCAGTGGGCATCAGTAAGTCTGTTCAAACACCAGATCCTACTCATCCGTAAGGACATTGGCTTTATTTTATTTTATTTTATTTTATTTTATTTTATTTTTGGCAGCAAGTCATTGAAATACAAGCAGTTGAATTTTAGAAGTCTCCTGCAGTTTATATGTCTGCATTTTTGTGTTAAAGATTTGGTCATTTCTTTCACTATAGTATCTAAGAGGATTTAACCACAATGTCAAAATAAACTCAAGATATAATTTGAAACTTGTTTTTAAATTATATTTTTGCTTTGTAACAGCATAGAGGTCTTGTCCTCTTCATATTTGATAATTAATAGCAAAGCACATATTTTGATCTTAGAGTTTTATTCTACATTTAGATTAAAAGGCACTGAATCTAGAATTTTAGTGATAACCAGACGCCTGGGTTGCTCAGTCTGTTAAGTGGCTGCCTTTAGCTCAGGTTATGATCCCAGGGTCCTGGGATCAAATCCCACATTGGACATGCTGCTCAGTGGAGAGCCTGCTTCTCCCTCTCCCTCTGCCTGCCGCTCTGCCTACTTGTGCTATCTGTCAAATAAACAAATAAAATCTTTAAAAAAATAAAAATAAATAAAATTTTAGTGAAAACTTTTATGAAATCCATGTTTAATGTATTTTAATTCTGTTGGGACTTAGTATTCTGCTAACATTTCAAAATTATTTGTAAAATGAGTATTCTTTTATATTGAGTCACATCAGTTATTTGATATATATATTTTTTTTAACTAACATAACCCCTAATCCTTTTTTTTTTTTTTTTAAAGATTTTATTTAGTTATTTGACAGAGAGAGATACAGCAAGAGAGGGAAGACAAGCAGAGGGAGTGGGAGAGGGAGAGGCAGACTTCTCGCTGAGCAGGGAGCCTGATTCGGGGCTCTGTCCCAAGACACTGTATCATAACCTGAGCTGAGGGCAGATGCCTAATGACTGACCCACCCAGGTGCTCCCATAATACTTTAGAATTCCTCATGTATCATTTATTTAACAAGTTACAGTAATAAAATTTGATCCACCTTAGGTCAAAATAATGTACTTTTATTTCTGTAAAGGAGTCTATCTCTGTGCTGTATATAAATGCCTTTTTTTACTCAAAAGCAAGACATTACTGTTTTGTTTTATTTTTTTAAGAATTTATTTATTTGTCAGAGAGAGAGCAGAAGCACGGAAAGCTGCAGGCAGAACAGACAGAGGAGGCAGAGGGAGAAGCAGGCTCCCTGCTGGGCAAGGAACCCTATGTGGGACTCTATCCCAGGATTCTGGGGTCATGTCCTGAGCCAAAGGCAGATGCTTAACCAACTGAGCCACCCAGGCATCTCAAGACATTACTGTTTCCTTATAAACAGTAGTGTATTTTGAATATCTTAGAACTATCAATAAGCAATTACAGAGAACAACTAGTTTTCTTATCTACTAATTAACGTCATTATAGTATTTTACTGTGTCAAGAAAAGAATTTTTTTCTGATTAGTTTTAGACACCACAATTTTAAAAACAGGATAAAATTTTTCAGTTTTAGGTTGTGAAAATTTCTTTTTAAGGTATTTTCAACAATCTACTTTATTTAGTGCTGCTCAATAGAATTTTCTATAGCGATAGAAATATTTTATATCTCTCCACTATGATAGTCAGTCAGTAGCTACATGTGGCTGTTGATCATTTGTTGTTGAGCATTTGAAATGTGGCTAGTGTAAAGAACTACATTTCAGTTTTTATTGTTTAACTTAAATTTAAGTAGTGTTATGTGGCTGATGACTAATATGGGACGATGAAGATCTACATAGTTAAAATTTTCAGTAAGAACCTACAATTTTTTGGAAACACATAAGGAAAGTAATAGGACTTAATTTAGATCTTAATTTACTTTAACTGAAATAAATATAAGTATATATATCCTATATTACTTTGGGGGAACATTTAGAGAAAGTAAGTTTTTCTAAATCAAGCAGTAGAACATTTTCACATCTATAAACTGAATTCCCTATGGCAAGATTACTACATATTTGCAGAAATAATTTTTAAAAAGCAGTTTTAATTAAGACCTGTTGTTTAAATTTGCATCTGCCAGAAGGGTGCCATAGAATTTAGCTTTGGGAGTAAATTTCCCAGGAAATATTTTTATTAATGAGTGATTGCTTTCCTCATATAGTATGTCATGTTTTTGAGCTTCTTAAAACTCAGTATTTTATTGATACATACAATAATAGAATACACATATTGACCAAAGATTCTTAAAAAATAAATGAGACTTTAAAAAAAAAAAACTTGCCATAAAAACACCCAGAAAACTGAAGCTCGTAGTCCTAATAATAATAGTTAGAAGTTAATAGTGTGCTAAACTATTCAGAACCAGTCCCAAGTATCCAACATCTAATTATAGGCAAGAAGACCAAATGTTCAGTTAGAAACTGTATTACAGGGTAATTTAAATGTCATCCTCTCCATTAAACACCTGAATGCGTTTTTTAAAAGATTAATTTTATCAGTATTGACTCTATTTAATCAAAACGTACTACATGGAAAAGGGATTAGCAAATACCTGAATTCAGTCATATTTTTTTCTATATTTTCTATATTTTCAAAGATCTTGCAGTTTTTTGCTTTTATGTTATTTTCTTTTTTTTTAAATTTTTTTAAAATTTATTTGTTTGTCAGAGAGAGAGAGGGAGAGAGAGCGAGCCAGCACAGGCAGACAGAGTGGCAGGCAGAGGCAGAGGGAGAAGCAGGCTCCCTGCTGAGCAAGGAGCCCCATGTGGGACTCGATCCCAGGACGCTGGGATCATGACCTAAGCCGAAGGAAGCTGCTTAACCAACTGAGCCACCCAGGCGTCCCGCTTTTATGTTATTTTCTGATTGAAGTTACATTTTAACTTTGATACACTTACATTTTAATATTAAATAATATAACTCTGATACACTTACATTTTAATATAAAACCATAAACATCTTTATAAGAAGTTCTTTATTTTCTTTTTCATTGACTTATTCAACATATAAATTGATTTGTATTTCTTGTAAACTGTACAATTTTTTTCTATTTTTCAGGTATGGATTTTCAAATATGCGCTATATTGCTTCACTAATTAGTGGTGTTGGTATTTTCATGATGGGTGCAGGATTATCTTGGTACCACGGAATCATGGGATTGCTTAATCCTCAACCAATGGAATCCCTTCTATGGGTAATCTTTTTTCCCCCTCAGTTTTCAAGTAATATAAGTACAGGAGAATGCCTTTGTCATATTGATGTTAAAGAAAGGGACTAACATATGCCCTTTTGACTGTAACTAAGGGTTATGTGTCTGTAGTTGTGTTTTTTAGAACATGACTACACATGACCTCTAAATTCATATGGTTCAATGATGTTGAACAAGAGTATCTCTATAGGTACAGGGGCACATGGCTGGCTTAGTTGGTGGAGTGTATGACTGTTGATCTCAGGGTTGTGGGTTCAGGCTCCATGTTGGGTATAGAGATTACTTAAAAATAAAATCTTAAAAAAAAAAAAAAGAGTAACTCTTTATGTACAATCATTAAGTACTGACTCCGGGCTTAAAATCTTGGGGAGTTCATTAAATTCTTAAGTTATATTGAAGAACAAGAAGATCTCTGTTCATTTTTAGTCCTAAGAATAATCTGTCAGTAATTAAAATATCCAGTGCCACAAGATAGTCATAAGTTGGAATTGTTGTATTTAAAGATGTTTTTTCCACTTACGTAGGTAGGAAGCTTGTACTGGGGGAATGGGAGGCTGGGAGCATGGTCACCTAGATTTTCCTAGCTAGGGCTTCTGCCCTTCTCTCTTACTCCTGAGGTTCCCTCTGGCAGCATCAAAGGTAGGGACAGAAGACAGAAAAGTACTACTTTACTGGCACCAGCATCATTTTGCTTTGGTGTCCTCTGTCCTTTGTGGATGCTTAAAGCTGCCTTTTTCTCTCATGGAAACTTCTTGGAGATTACCCTGCGTAATCAGGAGGAGCTCCTTTAGCTCCTTTGACAAGCACAGATTGGTCATGTGGCACCCCCTCTTAGCTTCTGCATCTTATGGTGTAGTTCCAGACTCTTTCTGCTGAGGTTGCCTTGCATTTTCCCGAAGGCTCTTTGGGAAGTTGATCTCTTTTTTCAAAAGACACTTACTCAGAGTTCTCTTTAGGCTCTGTGTGGTAAAACGAACATCTTTATTACCCTCTCAGTGAGAGTGCAGTTTGTTTTTTTCAGACGTAATCATCTACTCTGTTGACACAATCTGTATCAGTAGAGTTGCTAATAAATTTATTTTTATATGTGCATTAGGCAGAGTTCACTGTATTGTCTTCTAAACACTAGGGACACACATCCAGCTTTCTGAACAATCTTAATGGCTTAATAGCTTTCTTCAAAGAATTCTTCACTTTTAGCCTTAACCTTAGCTCTTCCTCATGGGTTAGTGGTATGGAGCTAGGAGTTGTAAAACCAGGCTTGGTCATTCTCTATGCAAAGCCTGAAGAGATGGTGTAGCACCTCATTTTGGAATGTGGGAGTAATTATACCCTCATTTGTTCTCAATTGGAATGAATCTCATTGAACATCTTTTCCTCCATTCTGAAAATGTTCAGCCACTTTATAGATACCTGATTCTAATAGTATTCATCTGTATTACTTCACAGAGACTAAGTGGTTAATGAAAATTAGTTAAATTTTCAATTGCTTTTAAGTTTTAAACCTACTAGAAGCTCAGGGTGCCTGGGTAGCTCAGCTGAATAAGCATCTGACTCTTGATCTCAGCTCAGGTCTTGATCTCAGGGTCCTGAGTTCAAGCTTTGAGCTGGGTTCCATGGTAGGTGTGGAGCCTATTAAGAAAAAAAAATAGCTCCTAGAGGCTCTTCTGTCTTTTTTTTTTTTTTTTTTTTTTAAATAAAGAGGATTTCTCTTTTCAGGGTTGTTTTTTTTTTTAAGATTTTTTATTTATTTATTTGACAGACAGATCATAAATAGGCAGACAGACAGGCAGAGAGAGAGAGAAGAAGCAGGCTCGCCGCTGAGCAGAGAGCCTGATGCAGGGCTCGATCCCAGCATCCTGAGATCATGACCTGAGCTGAAGGCAAAGGCTTTAACCCAGTGAGCCACGCAGGCGCCCCTCTTCTGTCTTTTTGCAGCTAAATGAGGTTACATAAGACTATGATTTTTAGTTAATAAATAATAAATTCAATGTACCATAGACCAGTTTATGTTTATTAGGTATTGGAATCTTTTGCTGGGATATGCTGTTTCCCTTTATTGGGTGATAAGTGTGTCTTAAATCCTTTCAGGAAGGAGATAGAAGGATTAAAAAAATTATTGGGCAGTTAAGCTGTTTAAATTATATTGTAGGTTGGCAGTAACATTCAGTAGAGACAGCCTAGAATTGAGACTGGAAAATCCATATTCTAGTTCTTACCCTGGTATCATTTCTATGTACTCAAGCAAATCACATAGCCCTAGGACATCTCAGTTTCCTTAACAGAATTATAAGAGTATTAAATGAGGTTCAGAATTTTCCAAACTTCTATTTCAGGGAAACCCAGGGTTCCAAAAAGATAATGCTGAAAATTCTACATATGTTTCGTTTGAATTTCATTGAAATTTTAAAAAATTCAAGTTGCTAGGTTGTCTCTTGGTTTAAAGTTTTTTTGCAAATCTTTATTTAATTCAAGTGTGTCCTGGTACTGTGAGGAAGATGATGTAATCCCAAATTGATCACTATTTATAACTGCTTATCTTTTTGAATCTGGATTGGTATTGGGCATCCAGACAAAATCCAGAACAAAAGAAGTTACATAGTTATGGGTATGGATCTTTCTTTTTGAGTTTCAGAGAGGGAAGGATTATTTATTTATTTATATTTTATTAACATATAATGTATTATTTGCTTGAGGGATACAGGTCTATGAATCATCAGTCTTACACATTTCACAGCATTCACCATAGCACATACCCTCTCCGATGTCCATAACCCAGCCACCCTATCCCTCCTCCCCTATCCCCCCAGCAACCCTCACTTTGTTTCCTGAGATTAAGGGTCTCTTATGGTTTGTGGAGATGGATCTTACTATATCCTGGTATCCATACCCCAGATTTCAAATGTTTGTGTTCATTTTGAACTTCAGAAAAATTTTTATACTAATTTTTTCATCTCTTATGTTATGAATTTAACTTAGGTCATGGTGTAACATTCTATAGAGTGGACAGATTACTCTTCTAAGCCTTAAAAAATGAGATGACCTTCAGATTTTTGACTTTTATTTTTTTCCTTTTATGAAGATATACCATCTATTTCCCTGCCTTTTTGAGCTGTCTCCCATCAAGATTCTTATCTGGCTAGGATTTAAATTCATGTTTCATTTTAAACATTATAAACTTTATGCATGAATCATTGTGATTCTCTAATGAAATATTAACTTACACCTTATTTTAATACTTATTTTCTAGGCATATTGTATTTTAGCAGGATCATTAGCATCTGAAGGAGGTATGTACTGTAACAGTATCTCTTTATTCTTAATTTAGTAATATATATTCAGCAGTCCATTTTTATAAATTGCTAAATTCCACTGATTAAAGAAAAACTATGGAAATAGGAATCTACTTTGAGGGAGTAAATTCTTGTATAATGTACTATGTTATTCCTCTAATGGATGTGGGCAAGGGAAAAGCTGTTATTTTTGCTCTTGAGTATCTTAATCATAACCCTCAGAACATTTGGAATGGAACTGAAAAACATACCTATATGTTGAATTTTTAAAAATCATGTTTTAATGGGGCACCTGGGTGGCTCAGTCAGTTAAGCAGTTGCCTTCAGCTCAGGTCATGATCTTGAGGTTCTGGGATTGAGCCCCGCATTGGGCTCCCTGCTCCGTGGGGAGTCTGCTTCTCTCTCTCCCTTTGCCTGTCCCTTGGTTTGTATTCTGTTTCTCTTTCTCGTTCACTCTCACTCTCTCACAAATAAATAAATAAAATTTAAAAAATAAATAAATAAAAATCAGGTTTTAGTAGTGTTAATCATGGAAAGCTGACTCTTTGCAATAAAATATTTCCAGGTTTCTGCAGGTTTCAGCTGTAGCAGGTTTTATGACAGAGAAGTACTACATCATGTAGGAAACTGCCTGATTCATTGCTGTATTCATAGTGTGCTTACTTCCCATACGTTGTCATTTCCAATGCTGTGTTCCCTTAATCTTTGACAGTCTGTAAAATGGTGATAACACCACTGTCTCAAAAGGTTGGAAGGATCAAAAGTGTGCTTCGTGTGGTGCCTGCCAACTAGTGTTGTCCAATAAATTAAGGTCATTAAGGTGGTGGTAATGATATTTAAATTATTATGGTTTAGAAATATGGGATTCCTTTTTTTTTTTTACGATAATTGGAGTCTTGATAATGACTAGTTAATATAGAACTTTCCTTTATTGACAACCCTGGCGTTAAAAGTGTTGTACCTATTTATTTTGAGATGCTGTCTTTAAAATTTGGAGGCATGCGGGTTTTTTTCTCGCTGATATGAATGCTTTTCTTTCAGCAACACTTCTTGTTGCTGTAAATGAACTTCGTAGGAGTGCTCGGGCCAAAGGAATGTCATTTTATAAATATGGTATGTATGTTAGAAGCCAGGTGCCTTACTTCATCTCCTTTATTTTCTAAAATTGCCCAGTACTATTGCTTTTTCCTTATAGTGGTGTACAAAATATATCTTGATGTCTTCTCTGTGTGGCTCTTATATTATATATATCATCTCTTTTAAAAAGAGAAATGTAATGTGATATGAACATGAATACTTTATATTTGGATTTTAACTGAAGTGAACTACAGTTTTTCTATATATCTTTTTATAACCAGAGAAAGTAATTTGACTTTAAATTTCAGTTACTGTCAACATTTAAACCAATAAATTATGTTTACATTGAACATGTTTTTTAAAATCAGGATCTCATACATTTTTATCTTAATTTTAGATAGATATTTATTAAAATGTTACATGATAGTATCAAATTAGGATTTCAGAAGGTTTCTTTTCTTGTCTCTACCCCAATGATTCAGTAATGGAAAGTCGTGATCCTAGTACCAATGTTATATTACTGGAGGATACTGCGGCGGTGTTGGGAGTGACAATAGCAGCTACGTGTATGGGCCTTACTTCTTTAACAGGTAAGTATTTCTTAAGTTACAGGTGATTTATTTGTACTACTTAAATAATTCTCTAATACGTGTGTATTTTCCTCTATATCATTGAATAATTTTAAACCAATAGATTGTTAAATGCTAATTCCATGCTGACCCTATATTTGTATAAGACAGATAAGACGGGGGGCGCCTGGGTGGCTCAGTGGGTTAAAGCCTCTGCCTTTGGCTCAGGTCATGGTCCCAGGGGCCTGGGATCGAGCCCCGCATTGGGCTCTCTGCTCGGCAGAGAGCCTGTTTCCCCCTCTCTCTCTGCCTGCCTCTCTACCTACTTGTGATCTCTGTCTGTCAAATAAAATCTTAAAAAAAAAAAAAAAAAAAGATAAGATGGTAAAAGTCTTCAGAGTTCTCTCTCAGAAATTTTCTTAGTTGAAAATAAAGAAAGCTGTTGTTAGAGCATTTCTCTAATGTGCTAAACCTTTGCCTTAATAAATTATGCAGCTACTCTGAGCCTAATTAGTATTGATAATATTTGGCCTAGGGACCTTGAAGGTTTATTAATATATGGGAGAGAACTTTAATAAACCCTAAAATTATAAATAAATAAATATTGTAGCTCTTCTTCACTTGTCTTCCACTCTTAGTGCCAATAATAACTGCTGGTGCTTTCCTGTTTCCCAGACTCTCTAGTTGATTTTATCCTCATTTTGGTAGCTAGTTAATTTGCAGAACAGTTCAGTACAGGCCAGTGAGAAGACAGGAATCATTTTTATTTTCTAAAACAAAAGAACCATGTAGTATGAAAAGAGTCTATTTGTGAGGATGGAACTCTCTTGGAATGGAACTTCTTCAATGCTTATCCGTTTGTCTTTGAACATTTGAAGTAATTGTAGGTGATGAGCTTCCACAGTTCTGCATGTTTCTTAAAATATCTGAAATATGAATGAGTCTTACTCATTTTGAATGTACATCTCAAGACTAAACCAGCATTCTCTGATATTCACTGTGATCCAGAATATTTCTAAAAGTTCTGACTGTTTTTCTGGTTGATCTTACCATTTTAGACATTTCGTAGATTATTACCTAGCAAAATTTTAGGCTTAAGGAAAGTGTCACTTGATGAATAAGTCAGCTATTAATAGATTATTTTCCTTTTCATAATAATAAAAGTAATCAAATCAAACTTACGTAAATTTTTGTTTTGAGAGTTTTACATTGTTTTAATTAGTTAAATTAATTCATTTAAATTAAAGAACATGCCAAGAAATAAATATTTTCCAGCTAATATTTCTGTTTTCTGTAGGATTATTTATACATGTATATTTTTAAATAATAATTAGGGAAATTTGGATTTTTAAAGAATAGTATTTGATTTTGAACTCTGTAATTACAAGCCTCCTAGTGGATTATATTTTACAAATGGATCATTTTTTTCTTTTTTTTTCTTTTTTCTTTTTTATTAACATTTAATGTGTTATTAGCCCCAGGAGTGCAGATCTGTGAATCGCCAGGTTTACACAATTCACAGCACTCACCATAGCACATACCCTCCCCAAGGTCCATAACCCAACCACCCTCTCCCTCCCTTCCTCCCTTTGGCAACCCTCAGTTTGTTTGGTGAGATTAAGAGTCTCTTATGGTTTGTCTCCCTCTGGATCCCATCTTGTTTCCTTTTTTCCTTCCCTACCCCCCAAACCCCCAGTGTTGCCTTTCAAATTCCTCATATCTGGGAGATCATATGATAATTGTCTTTCTCTGATTGACTTATTTCGCTCCGCATAACACCCTCTAGTCAGTGGATCATTTTTAATACCTTAGCGCAGATTTGTCATTTTACTTTTTCAGTGTTATATTCTGACGAAGTGTTAATAAAACTAGCATGTAAATTGACTTCTTTTTTAAGTAAAATGTATGTTTTATCAGGCATTAAGAGAGTTAATTTATGGGGCGCCTGGGTGGTTCAGTGGGTTAAAGCCTCTGCCTTCGGCACAGGTCATGATCCCCGCTTGGGATCGAGCCCCGCAGGGCTCTCTGCGCAGCGGGGAGCCTGCTTCCTCCTCTCTCTGCCTGCCTCTCTGACTACTTGTGATCTCTGTTTGTCAAATAAATAAAATCTTTAAAAAAAAAAAAGAGAGAGTTAAGTTTAGTACTGACATTTGATCTTTGGGATAAAAAGACTTAATTATAAAAGCCTTGTATGTAAAATTTATTATAAAAATTTAAAATATATTTATGGATGTCTGTTTTGTAAATACTAACCCGCACATTCATAGATAATAAATCAACTCTTCTCTTTGGTTCTGGGAGAGAATTAAGACCTAACAACATAAGGCAAAATTTAGAATCAACGGAGGGTTTGGGAAGACAAAGAATGTTGGTCCCAACTCTGGACTTTCTGATTCAGAAAGTCTTAGGTGGGGCCTAAGAACTTCATTTTTAGCAAGTTCTCAAGCGATGCTGCCACTGCTGCTGGTAAAGAGCTGTACTTTGAGAACCTGTAATATGTAATGAATTAACTTCTCCCTTTTGTATCTGGAATGCTACTAGCTGTGTATCATCCTTGGTTAAATGAAGAGAGATCCGTATCATTTTTTGTATGGCTTCATTCTCTCACAGACCGTGAGAAGAATAAGAGACAAAAAGTGGTCTTTTTTTTCGCTGTTGATCTCACAGTGTTGTCAGCATGGGACAGGAAAAGTGCTACTGATACATTAAAAAGAAATGGATTTTGTTATATTAGTAGTATGTATATGATGTCTCTAAAATGCTCTGAAACCTCACTCATGTAATGACCATATGCAAGAATTAGATCTTAAATAATTAAACCACATAATACTCCTGTGTATTGTAGCATCCCCATTTTGTAGTATAGTAAACTTATTAGGAGAAAGTTATTAAAGGAATTAGGAATGTATCTCAGGTCCTTTGTTTTACTAATTCTGGTTCTTTACTGACTAGCTGATTGAAACAATAGAAAATGTGAATTTACTGACTTCTCCTGTGCTTTATTTAGGTAATCCTCTGTATGACAGCCTAGGTTCTTTGGGTGTGGGCACGTTATTAGGCATGGTCTCAGCATTCCTCATCTACACCAACACGGAAGCACTCTTAGGGCGATCCATCCAGCCAGAACAAGTACAACGGCTTACTGAACTCCTGGAGAACGACCCATCAGTAAGGTCAGCTTATTCCAGTGATGCTGCTGAGGTTTCCAAAACATACTAAGAAATAGAAATGCTTGGTTTTTAAATACTTCCAGAAGAGTTTGTGGCTCCCTAACTTTTAGATAGAACTTTATAATCTATGACTTTTCAGACTTGTAACCTTAAAAGAAAATAAGTGAAGACATTTAGGAAACTCCCTGTTTTCTTTTAAATTCTGTATATCTTTAACTTTTAAAATAAGGAACAGTTTGATGATATAGTGGGAACAGAAGTTTGCAAGCGATTGTCTCCTTAATGTAGAACCACTGACGTGGAACCTTTGTATTTACTCTTGCCTTATATTTGTATTATAATTACAAATTGCTATATTAAATTTAAGATTTTTATTCAATGGGGAAGTGATTACCAAATTGAATATAAGTTATACTCCTTTTGAAAATAGACGTCTTGTTTTAGCTCATTTTAAAAGTTTTTCCTTAAAATCTTTTAAATGATGTAAAAATGAAGAAATGAAGGAGCATTTGGCTGGCTTAGTCAGTAGAGCATGCAGCTCTTGATCTCAGAGTTGTAAGTTCAAGCCCCATGTTGGGGGTAAAAAAAAAAATGAAGAACTGAAGACTTAGGCGATAATCAGAATCAGAGTTCTAATTAGTACTTTTTAGGAAATTCAAGTTTCAGAGTGACATGGAGGGAATAAACCTTTAAAATCCCAATTTTCTACTAGCTATATATGTATTAAACTTTAAAAGAATGTATTTTTCTTCTAGGTTACAACCAGATTTTTTTTTTTTTTTTAAGATTGTTTATCTGAGAGAGAAAACACAAATTGGGGAGGGGCAGAGGGAAAGAATCTCAAGCAGACTCTCCTTTGAGCATAGAGCCCAGACATGGGGCTTGATCCCACAACCATGAGATCATGACTTGAGCCAACATCAAGAGTTGGACACTTAACAGACTTGAGCCACCCAGGCACCCCTTAAAACCAGAATCTTTAAATCTTTGAAGAATGATCTGTATATCCGAATCAGTAAGACAAATGAGTAAAATAGTATTATATTTATATTCTAAGCCCTTTATTTTTAATCTGTAAAAGTAGTTACCTTGCTAGATTAGACTAGAAGTTGAGTATTCTTAGAATTAGTATTAGGCTTAGTACTTGATTAGTCCATGTTAATATCCTTTTCCTTATAATATCTTCAAGTTTGGTATCAAGGTAATGCTGACATTAGAGAATGAGTTGGGAAGTGTTCTCTCCTCTAATATTTTCTTTTAGAAAAGTTTATGCAGAGTTGGTATTATTTCTTCTTTTAAAGTTTGGTACAAGTCACCAGTGATACCATCTGGGCATAGGCTCTTCTATGTAGGTAGTTTTTTGATTACTTATTCTCCCTTACTTGTTACAGGTCCAATCAAATTGTCTGTTTTCTTCTCAAGTCAGTTTCAGTAGTTAGTGTCTTTCTAGGAATTTGTGCATTAGTTCTAAATTATCTAATTTTTGGCATACAACCATTCATAATTTTCCTTTGTAAGCTTTTTATTTCTTTAGGATTGTTAGTAATGTCTCCTCTTTCTTTTTTTTATTTTAAAGATTTTATTTATTTATTTGACAGAGATCACAAGTAGGCAGAGAGGCAGGCAGAGAGAGAAGGGGGAAGCAGGCTCCGCACTGAGCAGAGAGCCCGACACAGGGCTCGATCCCAGGTCCCCAAGATCATGACCTGAGCCGAAGGCAGAGGCTTAACCCACTGAGCAACCCAGGCGCCCCTTCTCTTTCATTTTTGACTCTAGTAATTTGGGTCTTCCTTTTTTTCTTGGCCAGTCTAGCTAAAGGCTTGTCAATTTTGTTGACCTTTCCAGAAAACCAGCTTTTAATTTTATTTTCTGTTGTTTTCTCTATTTCATGAATTTCTGCTCTAATCTACATTATTTCCTTTCTTCTGCTTGCTTTAGTTTTGTTTGCTCTGTTTTCCAGTGTCTTAAGATGATAGTTTTAAGTTTATCATTTGATATCTATCTTCTTTTTAAAAATATAGACTTTTAGGGGTACCTGAGTGGTTCAGTGGGTTAAGCCTCTGCCTTCAGCTCAGGTCATGGTCTCAGGGTCCTGGGATCGAGCCCCGCATGGGGCTCTCTGCTCAGCAGGAAGCCTGCTTCCCCCTCTCTCTGCCTGTCTTTCTGCCTACTTGTTATCTCTCTCTCTGTCAAATATATAAATAAAATCTTTAAAAAATATATAGGCTTTTATAGTTATGAATTTCCCTCTGAGCATTACTTTACACTGTATTGGCCAAATAACGAAATTTGTAATATTTTGTTAGGATTGAGGTAGATATGCTTTTTAAATAAAAATTAAAAAATTATATAGCTTCTTGGCTATCTGGACAAGTTTTGATTCATTGGATATATATAACTTTATAAGTATTAAGTCATTTGTACTTTAATTGTTGATAAATATGATAAATAAAATAAAATTTTTTTATTTCTGTGTAAAGAATTTTAGACTCACTATTTACTGATTTGCTCAGGATCACTCAGAAATTAGGATCAAATGTTTTGAGTATTTGGAGTCTCATTTAGGCATGTTTTCCTATAGCTTTCTATATCCCCAGGATTCAGAGCGTTTTGTTATTTTATATATCCCATAAAGAAAAGATGTTAATAGTGATTATCATAGAAAGAAAAGAATTTCTCAACAGTTTTCTAAGGAAGATTCATTACTGAGGGCTAGGGCAGAAGGGATGAAAAGTAGTTACAACACTAGAACATTTCTGGGAGGCAGAGTAGTGTAATGGAGCACCAGGTTTGGGCGTCTAAAGATCTGGAGTTGAGTCCTGCCTCTGCTGTTAACTAGCTGAATTACCTTAGGCAAGTCACTTAGGCCCCTCTAGGACTGTTTTATAATCTGTAAGGTAAATTTATCTACTTCCCTGAATTCCATTCATTAAAATGCCTGCCATGTAGTTGCTACCATATTAAACATTGTGTGTATGTATGTATGCTCATTATTCCCCATATCAGATCCAATTAGGTAGTCATTATTAACCTCATTCTAATAGAGTACTTCACAATTGTATGAAGACTTCTAAAGAAGTTTTTAAGAAAAGGAATTATGAGACAAAATTACAACATTGTAGAAAAGCAATTTAGAGTTGATTTTTTTAATACCCAAACTATGTAATTCATGTAAATACAGGCCATAGAATAATATTAAGTTTGTGTCTTAGTATGGCATTACGCGAAAATAGCTAAATGGATGTTTGGGAATTTATAGATGGCAGTTAATGGTGAATACTCTGAAAGCCATCTTGGTCCATTTTTATCACTGATGGAAAAAAATAAGAATTCTGTACTTTGTGCCATTAAAATGTGTATGTATGCATAAATAAATTTGTATGCATTGTTATTCATTGCAGGGCAATTCATGATGTTAAAGCCACAGATCTGGGATTAGGAAAAGTAAGATTTAAGGCAGAAGTAGATTTTGATGGACGAGTTGTTACAAGATCATATTTGGAAAAACAAGATTTTGATCAAATGCTACAGGTAAGTTTATGTATTTACTGTTTTCTTGTATAGTCAAAGGTTAGAAAAATTACTTTTTAAGTAAATAAAATAAAACTTTTACAGGGCTTAAAGTTACTTCTGCTTTCAACATCTTAGGGTTCCAAAATCTGACAGCCGTTTTATTTGCTCTAGAGTGGGTCTGAGGAGACAGCAGTGGAGCAAAGTACTATTCAAGTGCTTGTCATGGGCTAGGCATTTTATATGTGTTCTCTAGTATGCTCTCAACAACTCTGTGAGGTAAAGAAATAATACTCAGTTTTATATGTAGGCAAATTAAGACACAGAAGGATTAAGTAACTTGTCTAAAATTGCAGAGCCATAATATGGAGTCAGATGTGAATGTAGAGCTCTGTGATTCTACAACCCATGCTTTTATATTAAGAATTCAGTTTAAAAGAGAATTGAGAGGATAATGTAATGAACAGTGCAAAGTTCATTATATATTACCACTTGCCTTTATCAAATCTCAACATTTTACTCTACTGTATTTGCTTAGGATCTTAAAAAAAGAAGTGAATTGTTACAAAAACAGGTGAAGACCTTGTTTTCTCCTTCTAGATCCCATTCTTTTTCCTCCATCCCTAGAACTAAAAATTGTCTTGAATTTAGTAGTCATTTCCATTCATTTTTTATACTTTTCAACAGATTTTTCTTAGCACTGTAAGTATATAGTAACATTTTGAATATTTCAATATTGATATAAATGGTATCATACCATCTGATTTCCTCTATAGTTTGCTTAACAGCATGGTTTTGAGGGGTGCCTGGGTGGCTCAGTCTTTAAGCCTCTGCCTTTGGCTCAGGTCATGATCCCCAGCATCCTGGGATCAAGCCCTGCGTCTGGCTCCCTGCTGGTCAGGAAGCCTACTTCTCCCTCCCACTCCCCCTGCTTGTGTTTCCTTGCTCATTGTATCTCTCTGTGTCAAGTAACTAAATCTTGGGAAAAAAAACCCCAAAACACAGCATGGTTTTGAAATTCCTCCATATTAATATATATGTATAAACACACACACACACACACACACACTTCTAGTTCATTTATTTTAATTGCTATATAATATTCTGTGGATATAGTGTAGTTTATTTATCCAGTCTCCATTTGATGCATATTTATGTCCACAATGGATTCTCTTATGTTTTCTTGTTCAGACGTGTAAGAATTTCTTTAGGGTACTGTAAAGCTAGATTTAAAATAGTTGGGCTAGACTTGGCACATCTGGGCGGCTCACTTGGTTAAATGTCAGCTCTTGATTTTGGCTCGGTCTTCATCTCATGTTGGGCTGCATGCTGGGTGTGCTTACTTAAAAACAAAACAAAACAAACTTACCTTTATCTCCCCTAGATATTGACAGATTGTGCTCCAAATTGTGTCAATTTAATTTCCACCATCAGTACATCAAAGTTTCTGTTGCTTCACATTTTTACTAGATGGTATTATATTGACAGTTTTAAATTTTTGTCATTATGATAGATGTGAAAATGATGATTTATATTTAATTATCATTTCTGTCCCCCCCCCTCCGTAGTAACAGTGAGGTTAGTAAACATTTAAATTTATTGACCATTGGGATTTCCTATACTGCTTGTTTTTTTAGTTAATTTCTTATTCTGACAAATTAATAAACATTTTATTTTTAATATGCTGGACACTGATCCTTCCTTGGTTATGAAATGCAAATATCTTTAGTACTGTGTGATTAACCATTTCACTATTTCACTTTGTTATTGGACAGAAGGTTTAGTGTGTTTTTTAACTTTATGTCCAATTTATAATCTTTTTCTTTAGGCTTTTAATTATCTTGCTTGAGAAATACTTCCTTATTCCAGTATCATAAAAATATTCCTTTTTCTTCTAAATGTTTTGTGGTTTGTTTTCTACCCTTAGTTTTCGAATTTGCTTAGAATTATTTTTTTTGTTTAATGATCTGAGGTAGAGGTTTAATCTTTTTTTCCTATAGAAAAAGAATTGCCCTTGCACTGTTTATTGAAGAGTAGTCTGTTCTTTTCCCACTAATTTTGTACAGTTATCTTTATGAAGGATTATACTTAATTTTTTGTTGAATTAAATTTTTTTGGAACTAGGTGGTTCATCACCTTCAGCATGAAAGTTTTTTGTTAAATTTAATGGTGTTTGTTATAATTTTTTAAAGAAGTCATCGGTGTACTAATATTTTTTAAAAAGTTATTTTGTTTTTCTGTTGTTTTCTTTATAGGAAATTCAAGAAGTGAAAACTCCTGAAGAACTAGAGACCTTTATGCTTAAACATGGAGAAAACATTATTGATACTTTAGGAGCTGAAGTAGATAGACTTGAGAAAGAACTAAAAGTAAGATGTAATCATAATAATCATAATCCTGACTCTTTCTTAAGTACTTACTTACTCTGTGTCAGAACACTGAGCTGACTGTACTTTTCTCAGTAACCTCATGGTTTGTGACTGGTGGTTGTGAACAAGAAAAATCACTGGGTTCAAGGAAGTTGGGTAATTTATTCAAGGAAGCAGGGAATTGGGCATTTGTTGGTCAATTCCAAATTCTGTACTTTCAACCACTATTCAATAGTGCCTGCTTGGTTTCTAAAGTAGCTAAAGGTTTTGTGTTTGATCTGAAATAAAAAGCATTTTGAAAGTTTCTAGAGAAAGGTGAAATGGAAACTAGATTCTCTTCAAGTTTGAAAAAACAGAATGTGACCTTGAACATCCACAGTCTTCCTTTTACTCCATCTGTCATTATTTTATATTTTCTTTTTGCTTCTGTTCAGTTGGAGATCATTACAACCTATTGGTTTTTTACTGAAATATTACCTGATAAGACTATCTTTAAAAATCTCAGTGTTCTCAAATTGTCATTTACTGACTCTTGAGTTCAAGTTATTGGAAAAAAGAAAACTTATAAATGATCTTTAACATACATAGCTTGTTGAAGGCAGTGCATTTTCTTCAGCTGCTGTTGACCATTCTTCAGTTTTGTTAAACACTGAAGGCAAATAACAAAAAATTGAAGGGCAGCATTTCCTTTTTTTTTTTTTTAAAGATTTTATTTATTTGATAGAGAGAGATCACAAGTAGGCAGAGAGGCAGGCAGAGAAAGAGAGGGAAGCAGGCTCCCTGCTGAGCAGAGAGCCTGATGTGGGACTTGATCCTAGGACCCTGAGATCATGACTTGAGCTGAAGGCAGCGGCTTAACCCACTGAGCCACCCAGGCGCCCCGAAGGGCAGCATTTCTGTCACTACTTACTATTTTTTCTTTTAGACTCTAGTTACCAGAGTAATAGAAGCACTTCAAATAATATGATTCTGTTTATGTTAATATTATAGTTCACAACATGATTTTCAAGTCTGTAGATGAGCAGTTCTCAAATATTTTCATCTTTAAGATTCTTTATATTCTTAAAAATTATTCAGGACCCAAAGAGCTTTTATTGATTTGAATTAATATTTATTGATATTTATTAAATAATAAATTAAAATTGAGAGCTCTAAAAATATTCATTTAAAAAACCATAATAAACTGGAGCGCCTGGGTGGCTCAGTGGGTTAAAGCCTCTGCCTTTAGCTCAGGTCATAATCCCAGGACCCTGGGATTTATTTATTTATTTTTTTAATGTGAAAAAAATAGTGAGAAGAGTGGTATTGTTTCACATTTAAAAAAAAAATCTAAGACAGCTAGATTCCCCATATCTGCTTCTGTATTCATTCTGTTGATGTATATTGTTTTGGTTGAAGAATAAGAAGAAAAGGGAAAAGGGAAGAATCTTTAAAAGTATGCTTAACATGTTTTCAGATAATTGTGATTGAAATTCTTTTTGGATATGATACCAATACCTGACAACTCTTAGCCTCTTGAAGCTTAGTTACAATGTGGAATCTGAAACTGTATCAGAGAACTTTTCACGTACTGTTTGTGAAGTTAGGGGGCACAGTCCACAAGATTACCCTAATTTCTGACACCATTTGCAAATTTCAAGGGGTTCCTCATATCACCCTCAGGTTTGATAATTCATGAAAAGGACACAAAACTCACCGAACGCTTTTATTTATTTATTTATTTTAAAAAGATTATTTATTTGAGAGAAGGAGAGAGTCCATGGCCAGGAGAGGGAAAGAGAATCCCAAACAGACTCTACAGTGAGTGGGGAGCCCAACTCAAGGCTTGATCTCAACACCCTCAGATCATGACCTGAACTGAAACAAGAATCGAGTGCTTAACTGACTGCACCAACCAGACGCCCCCACCGAATGCCTTTAGACTCATGGTTATGATTTATTACAGTGAAAGGATACAGATTAAAACTAGCCAAGGGAAGAGATACATAGGACAGTGTTCTAAACACAGAGTTTCAGTTGTCCTCTCCCCACGGAGTCACGGACAGTGTTATTTTCTGACAATGATGTGTGACAGTTTGCACAGAGTATTGTCAACCAGGGAAGCTTAACTGAGCCTTGGTGTCCAGAGATTTTATTGGGGCTCCATTGTTGACTGCTTGGCTGGTCAACCTTTCATCACTAGCCACTCCAAGGAAAAGTCCACGCTTGATGTTTCCAGTTCCTTGTGGATGTAGAACATATACTGTGTGGCCAAAGATAAAGACAGAATTAATCAGGACGTTCCAAGGGCCTAGAGATCACCTCCCATAGCCACGGGCCAAAGCCAGACCTCTCTCTAGGTATGATTAATTATCTGCTTTACACTATTACTTTAAAATCCATTAGTCTGTCTTTGTACTTTGGACCTTTTAACCCATGCATGATTCTGGAATGTTATGAATTGGCCAGTTAGAAATACTGATTCACTGAATTTATGCATATCTTTCAAATGGTGATACATTTCTAAGTATTGGGAAGCTGTCGGGGTCATAGTGGTAAGATAGAAGTTTTTCAGCATTGTGATTTTCATTAGAAACCTTCCATTTTACCATTAGCAACAAATTTTACTGTTTTCCTTGAAGTAACAGATTTATTTTGTTCACTTTTAAAGAAGATCTCTGCCAAATACCCAAATTTGAATAACCATAGTTTGTTAGTTTTTCTTTCAAGTAAAACTGGGTTTTAGATAAGCTCACTTTTTTTTTTTTTTTTTTTTTTAAAGTAGGCTCCATGTTCGGTGTGGGGCTTGAACTCTTAAACTCTGAAATCAGGAGTTATATACTCCACCAACTGAATCACCCAGGAGCCCCTAAATGGTGTTTAGATAAAAAAGCATCTCATTCAACCCATAATTCAAGCAATCACAGAGGCGCTTTTCCTTGTGAGACTTCAGAAGCAGAGGGGCTTTGGAAATACTTTCCATTTTGTCACAGAATATCTTATTTATTTTTTAAAGATTGCATTTATTTGTTTGAGAACAAGAGTGCATGAGTGAGTGCAAGTGTGGGGAGGAGCAGAAGGGGAAGGAGAGGGAAAGAATCTCAAGCAGACTGTGCTGAATGCAGGGCCCACCAAAGGCAGATTCCTCAACCCCAAAGTTACCACCTGAGCCTCACCACCCAGGCTGAAACCAAGTTGGTGGCTCAACGAACTGGGCCATCCGGGCGATGCTTCACAGACTATTTTTTTTTTTAATTCTTTTTTAAATTTATTTATTTGTCAGAGAGAGAGGGAGAGAGAGCGAGCGAGCGAGCACAGGCAGACAGAGTGGCAGGCAGAGGCAGAGGGAGAAGCAGGCTCCCTGCTGAGCAAGGAGCCCAATGTGGGACTCGATCCCAGGATGCAGGGATCATGACCTGACCTGAAGGCAGCTGCTTAACCAACTGAGCCACCCAGGCGTCCCCTTCACAGACTATTTTTAAAAGTATACTCAAGGGTTGAGGTTTAATAAGCCACTGTTTTTACTACTTCATGAAGGATATTTTATTTACTTTTTCATTAAGGACATTTTTTTTTAAAGATTTTATTTATTTGACAGACAGAAATCACAAGTAGGCAGAGAGGCAGGCAGAGAGAGAGGAGGAAGCAGGCTCCCTGCTGAGCAGAGAGCCCGATGCTGGGCTCCATCCCAGGACCCTGAGATCATGACCTGAGCTGAAGGCAGAGGCCTTAACCCACTGAGCCACCCAGGCGCCCCATAAGGACATTTTGTTTTTTAGATATTATTTATTTTAGAGAGAAAGAGAATGTGAGTGAGGGGAGGGGCAGAGGGAGAGAGGGAGAAAGAATCCCAATCAGACTCTGTGCTGAGTGCAGGGCCCAACTGGGAGCTCAGTCCCAGGACCGTGAGATCATGACCTGAGCCAAAATCAAGAGTCAGATGCTTAACCAACTGAGCCACCCAGGCACCCTGATCATGAAGAGCATTCTAAAGTGAAACTGGCTTTTTTTTTTTTTAATTATGTGTCTGACAATAAAGAAGCACAGTGACTGTCTGGTTTGGTACCAGTTGCCTTGAATTGTGCAAAGATGCCATCAGATTTATTTGCCATTGCTTTGATATGTCATCAGAGGAAATACCAGCATAGTAAAGGCAAATAACATCAGTGGTTATTATGAAAATACTTTTGACCTTGGATTCCCCCTTGAAAAAGTTTCAGGGGCGCCTCGGTGGCTCAGTTGGTTAAGCGACCAACTCTTGATTTCTGCTCAGGGTGGTGAGATTGAGCTCTGTGTCCCAGTCAGCATCCAGGCTCTGCACTCAGCATGGAGTCTGCCTGAGATTCCTTCTCCCTCTCCCTCTGCCCTTCCTCCTGCTCATGCACATTCTCAAATGTGCGCACACACTCTCAATAAATAAATAAAACAAACAAATATCTTTAAAAGAAAGAAAAGGTTTCAGGATCTTTGGGCCACACTTTGAAAAATCACTTTTCTAAATATAATGCCAGGTGATTATTTTTGTGCAGGGTGACATGAGAATAAATAATCTTTGCTTTTCCATTCTGTTTGTTTTTATTTCCCTGACATGGATAAAATAATGGACTTTTAGACTAAATCTTTATTTTACTCTTTAATAGGAACAATAAGTCAGAAACCAGGTTTGAGTTAACAAATTGGTCATTCTTATATTTATTTTTATCACAATCAGGTAAATATATTATTTTTGTCTAGCTAACTGTGTGCTTTAATTAGAAGCTATTAAATCTTTAAGAGACTAAACTAATCTGTACGTGTTTTTGAAATATAAGTCTCTCAAACCGGGAAACAAAGTTAACTTATACCTTCAAGTTGAAAACCTCTCTGACTAAGGTAATAAGGTATAATTTATCTTTTTTTGAAAAGATATTATTTGGGGCACCTGGGTAGTTCAGTGGGTTAAAGCCTCTGTCTTTAGCTCAGGTCATGATCCCAGGGTCCTGGGATTGAGCCCCGCATCGGGCTCTCTGCTCGGCGGGAGCTTTCTTCCCTCTCTGCCTGTCTGCCTCTCTGCCTACTTGTGATCTCTGTCTGTCAAAAAAATAAATAAATAAAAATTAAAAGATATTATTTATTTATTTGTCAGAGAGTGAGAGAGAGCATGAGCAGTGGGGAGAGGGATAGAGGGAAAAGCAGGCTCTCCACTGAGCAGGGAGCCTGATGTGAGGCTCGATCCCAGGACCTTGAGATCATGACCTGAGCTGAAGGCACATGCTTAACCAACTAAGCCACCCGGGTCTCCCTAATTTATCTTAAAGGAAAGTTCTTCATAGTTGAGGCACCAAACCAACAGAGTGCATGAATTTAATTCTTGTTTCTTGTTAGGAAAAATAGCTGATTTTCTTTTGAAAACTAAAACTTTGGCATATTTCCTTCTTTTTAGTATCTAAGCTTGGTTGCCTTCTAGGTTTAAATGTAATAATTATTCAATTATTTTGGAAGGTCACCCTCAGTGATAAAATTTAGCAGTATGGCCATCTCTTTTGAGTAATGTCATTGATCTCATTATTAGAATGGATGGTATTTTTGGCATATAGCTTGGATAGTTCTATATAAAAACATGAAAAATAATAGAAGCTAATTTATAAAGTCCCATATTATAAATGTGAAATATATTTTGTTTTTATTTTGAGGTTCTTTGAACTGCTAATTTAAATTTTTATTCTACCTCTATGTCAATCTGTGGCTAGACCCTTCTTCTATCCCTCCATGAAGTTTTTTTTTGTGTTTAGGAGGCAATAATTCTTTTGGGAATTAGTGGGAAGATGCCATAATATTTGCAAATTCCTAATAAGTAGTATTCCAGTTAAATGTTCTGCTCTTTGGTCCGTCTTTTGCTTCTTGAATTGCATGCTCCTATAGCATTTTCTTGAGTCTGCAGCATTGCAAAATAAATTACACAACGTGGCTTTCATCTCTCCATAGCGAGTTTTGAAATAAATTTGTGGTATGTAAAATGTTCAAGTTGGATACTGGCTAGGACATAATAAATCAATAAATATTTGTGGAGGGACGCCTGGGTAGCACAGTCCGTTGGGCATCTGACTCTTGGTGGCTCAGATCATGATCTCAGGAGATCTAGCTTCACATCAGGCTTTGATGTGAGATGGAGAGATTCTCTCTCCTTCTCCCTCTGCCCCTCCTGCTTGTGCTCTCTCTCTCAAATAAATAAATCTTTTAAAAAATTTAAGTATTGAAAAAATGAATGAAAATTGTAAGTTGAACACAACTTACTGATTTTCATTTCTATTTAACAAAATTTATTCAGTTTCTGCTATGCACATGATCTCTTATTAGTCACTAAATATTAAAATTTAAGGATATCCTATTTTTTTCATTCATTCATTCAGCAAATATATTGTGTGTTTCTTCTTTGTATTTGGCACATTAAATTTTAGGAATTTGATAGTTTTCTCTCTAAAAGCTTGATTTTAAAACAGACTACATCAGCTTTTTACTTTTTCTTGAGATTAAATTTTTATTGGTACACATTGTTACATAGTGCTTTTTAGATAGAATATTTTCAAATTTTCCATTAATAGCTAAACTTTTTCAAGTCATATTGGGATGGGTTAGGGAGGACTGGGAAGGGAAAATAAAATTGAGTTTCATTTCTGTTTGAGGAAATCTTTTTTGTTCTTTATTGAGTTTAGGGAATTCTAGATAGAGCAAATAGTTTAAGGTAAAGAGAGCATTGAGAACAAAAGGGTACACCTATGTTTGAGGGGGCCCTGGCCATTCTTGCATTAAGATCCAAGAGGAAAGAACCCTTGAGTATAGTTGAACAAAACTAGTTATAAGAAAAATCTCAGTGTACACTCAGTAGAATGCTCTAAGTGGAGCTCAATTCCAGTATTACATCAGATTTTTGTCTTTATAATCAATTTCCTTTAATACAGGGAATATGCAAATATTCCTAGGATATTCTTTTTAAGTTAGGAATTATTAATCCTGACTGATTATCAGAATCCCTTAGAAGAGTTTTTTCCTCCCATGTTGATTTATCTATCCATTTATTTAATATTTATTTATTTATTTATTTAAGTAATCTCTCCATCTAACGTGGGGCTCGAACTCATGACCCCCAGATCGAGTCACACGCTCTCCCAACTGAGCCAGTCAGGCACCCCTATTTTTATAATTTTTATCAAATAACACACAAAGTTTATAAAGTCAAATAACTGAAAAGCTTATAAACAGAAGTGTCACCTGCCTCACCATCCTCAGTCCTTCAGCTCAGAGATAACCATGTCTAATATTTTTTATATTTTCTACCATATTTCTATATGAAAGTCTTAAACTCCTCATGATTTAAACATTATTTATTTTCTCTTTGATAGATGTAAGTTAGTTATATAATTAGTTTTATACGTTCTCTCTGCTCTCCCTTTTCACAATGTCATTCTGTTACATCTTACTACATTTTTAATTACCCCACAGGTTGAGTTAGGTGTCCTTCCTTTTTGTACTAGTAAAATCCCAAGACCTTTACCTTGCTCTTTATTTTTTCTGCCTTGCTCTTCAAATAGCAGTCTGTTAAAACTGCCTGCTTACCTACCTGCATTTCCTCACCAGACAAGCGTTCATCAAAGACAAGTATCATTTGTTTCCTGTTCACAGATGAATGCATTTAAGATTTTTCACAACTTGGCTTCTGCGTGCCTTTCCCACCTTCTTACTGATCCTACCCTCTTTGCAACTTCTTTTTTTTTTTTTTTTAAGATTTTACTTATTTATTTGACAGAGATCACAAGTAGGCAGAGAGGCAGGCAGACAGAGCAGGGGTCGGGGGGGGGGCGGTGGGTGGTGGGGAAGCAGGCTCCCTGCTGAGCAGAAAGCCCAATGCCGGCTCAATCCCAAGACCCTAGGATCATGACCTGAGCCAAAGGCAGAGGCTTTAACCCACTGAGCCACTCAGGCGCTACAACTTCTGTGGCTAACTGTACCATGCTGCCAGTGCATACTTCTCGGGCTCCCTGACTTTGCTGTCGGGTCCTCTTCATCATCTCTCTGGAAACTTCACTACTTTCAAACCTTGTTTAGATATTACATCCTTAGTGAATTACATCTTGCTGGACCTCAGGAGTTAAAGTAATAGACCTGACATTTTTGTTCCCAGAGTTAGCATTATAGTACATTGTAATGGTTAGGAGCTTGGAGTCTAGAATCTATCCTAGCTTCGTCACTCACTTCCAGCTCCTTAAGTTTGGGTAGGCTAGTTAATTTCTTCAGACTTCTGTTTTCCCACATGGAAAATGGAAACGATTGAGTTAGTAGAGGGCTTTAGAACACACACATGCATATGAAGCCCCTTCCTTAGCACAGTACTTGGCCAAACAAGAGTAACTGCCCCTCAGTGTTAACTGTCATTATTGTTAATGCTAATGTGCTAACTCATAGATGGTTGTTATTGATATACTTGGCTCCCTGGCTAAACTGAGTCTCTCAAGGTCAGGAACAGGCTTATTTAATGATCATAGCTCCACTTTCTAGCACAGTGCGTGGCCCAAAACTATATGGCTTATTGCTAACATATATAGAATAAGTGAATATCAGTTCATTTCTTCTGATTATTATTATTATTATTGTCTTCCAGTGATTTTTCTTTTTACTCCAAATGAGTATATTGCTGAAGTTTTGCAATGTTTGGCACATATGAGGTTTTTAATCCTTTATTGTATTAATGAACATATGAACAAACTCAGGGAGGTAGGGCTGTTTACCATATTGTTCATAGTGTGTAATATTCCTCTATTGATTTTTATCTTGCTAACATATTACCATGAAATTGTTTGACCATATGGTTTCAGTGGCTTTAGTGATCTAAAGGAATAAAGGGAAGCAAAATTCTGTTTTGTTATGAATAATGTGGTGGTGATTTTTCCTTCCAGAAACGAAATCCTGAAGTGCGACATGTGGATTTGGAGATATTATAGATTTGATGGAATGAATCACCTTGGAAGGAAGCCTTGGAAACAAGTTTGGCGAGCCTGCTCTCCCACACCAAAGGAGTCCATGCTACTCAGAAGCTGTTTTTTTAAGATGGAGGAAATATTTAATGTGAAGGGCAGTTCAGCAGTCTACAGAACTAATACTACTTCATATTTCTAAGAGACATATTACAAGTTGAATCAATTTGGAAATCTTGTTTTTATGTTTCAGTAGAGAACATTTCGTTATTTAAATTGTTCATAATTTTTCATTTTACCCCCGTCAGGGTGTATTGTACCTTGCAATCATGTTTCTTTTCTTCACATTGGGAAAAATAAGCAACATCCATAGGATTATAATTTTTAATTTTATGACCGCTGAAGATTTCACTCCATCAAAACCCATTAGTCCTGAACATCCTGGCTAAATCTTGGTTTTTAAACAGTCACTCTGGTTTGTTTTTTTTTTTTCTTATAGAATGTGGGAATTATTTCTACATAATTCTGCCCTGAGCACTAAGAGGAACACTTTCTTAACCGAGTTATCCACAAATGTTCATTCCAGAAATGGCTTAGTTACTGAATTGAAGGAAGACATGTCAGTCCACTCTTTTAGGTTATAGTAGTTGCCATTTTGTAAAATTTCTATCTCTCCTTAACCTTTTTTCTTTCTTTAGTTTAATTTTTCCAGTGTAGGAGATCCAAAATAACCCTAGATGTTTCCATAGGCCAGTTTGATGGCTGTTTTTGTTTGTTTGTTTTCATTTTTTTCACTGGCTTCAGTGCCATAATGTGTATTTACTAGGAGGTAATGCATTTATAAGCATTTTAACATTCTGTAAAATGGAGTAGAAATATTTATAATTTTACAGACAGGACAGCATTTTATTTTTAATTTATTTAAAAAGGCACTACTCATGTAAATCTGAACTGTGGGGTATTTCTTGCTTTAAGAGAAAGAGAAGTAAATCTCTTCTTATGCAGAAACTTGTGGCCATGATTTTGTATAATGTCGTAGTCAATAGTGTGTCTGTAATGTGAATTTTTTGCAGTTATAAATGGGCATTTAACATAATATATGGCTAAAACATTATGTAATTAAGTAGCTTTCTGGTGATCATCATGTATCATGGTGAAAAAGAATACAATTCAGTAATGGAAATTTAGTGCAAAACTATAGCTGTGTCTCATCAAAATTGTGTGTCATCAAAATTACTTGGGGTGCCTTGGTGGTTCCGTGGGTTAAAGCCTCTGCCTTCAGCTCAGGTCATGATCCAGGATCCTGGGATCAAGCCCCACATCAGGCTCTCTCCTCAGCAGGGGGCCTGCTTCCCCTCCCCCACAGCTTCTCTGCCTACTTGTGATCTCTCTCTCTGTGTCAAATAAATAAATCTTAAAAAAACAAACAAAGCAAAACAACAACAACCCAACTCATATGCACTTTAAATTGTTCAGGTAGCAGAGAGAACTGTCCAGGAAAGAGTGGTGGCTGGGTGATTTCTTTTGCTGGATAAGTGCGTGTTTGACCTAAGGACCTAACTGTATGAAGTCAGTGTCTAAAAACCTACTTAGATTGAGGTTTATGAATCATAGCAAATTGTAATCCTGGAAACAAAAAATAAACATTTGATTAAAGGGGTTTTAATGGTAGTTTTTTGATCCAGGAATGTCATTTATTGGAAAATTATGGAAATTTATATCAGTGTACTTTTTTTTTACCATTACAGAGCATTTTGCATGTTGTACATTTTAAGTGAAATAACATTCTAGTTTTATTTTTGAAGATACAAAATTATTATGTACATACGTATATACATGTAACACACACAATTTGATTCTCTTACGGTTTCAAATTCTTTACCCCTTTTTTTTTAAACTGTTTTTGACCCATTATACTTCACTCTGTACTTCTAATGTCTAGTTCCCACTTGTCATTTGTCCCATGTCACAGCCATATGGGAAGGTACCAAATTATATGCAATTTCCTCCCAGTAAAATTAGTCTGAAAAATTTCACATAGCTACATGAGAGTAATTAACTCATTTAGAAAAAAATGTTAAAGTTGGTGTGCACAAGTTATTCTAAATGGTAGATTTTTTAAGGATTCCCTAAAAGAAACCAAAATATCAGGAGATATTTCATTGAGTTTCCTAATCTGATTTTGATTGAAGTCATGCCAGTTCTTAAATAATAATAGAAGGCTTATGTTTCTGTCTTTTCTTTCCATTTCTGTTCTGTACTAATATTGTAAAGTTCAACAAAATTTGACATAAAGACGTATGGCATTATCTAAGAATTTGAGTATTTCTGTGAAAATGTATGCTATCACTGCTCTGTTTTTGTTTTTTTTTTTCCTCTCCTTTTAAATTAGAGTCCAATTTGAATTTTAAAACCAGAGAATTTGGGCCTCTTTTTTTCAAAAGAAGAGAATATCTGTTCAGGTTTCTTGGTTTTGTGTTTTTCTAAATTAATTCTACTTTGTCTTGACCTGATGATGCATACATAGCATTTGAACATGTAAGCATATAAATCTTGATCTTTTCAAGGGAAATAGCTTCCGAGATAAAGTAATTGTGAAAGTAATGTTGGAGAGTGAGAAGAGCAGTCAGGGGCCCATGACTCCTACTTGCTGACCTCAGGAGCTCAAAGGTGAACACATACACTGTTTTTAGTCCCAGCTGAGAATGGATCTCCAATCAGCTGTAAGTAGTAGGCCCCAAACTGTGTAAGGTGGCAAAAACTATGGCAGTTGGGAGAATGAGGGATGGAGACCTATTTTTTATTTTATTTTATTTTATTTTATTTTATTTTATTTTATTTTATTTTATTTTTATTTTTTATAAACAAATTTTTATCCCCAGGGGTACATGTCTGTGAATCGCCAGGTTTACACACTTCACAGCACTAACCAAAGCACATACCCTCCCCAATGTCCATTACCCCACCCACCTTTCCCGACCCCCTCCCCCCAGCAATCCTCAGTTTGTTTTGTGAGATTAAGAGTCACTTATGGTTTGTCTCCCTCCCAATCCCATCTTGTTTCTTTTCTTCTTTTTTCTGCCCCCCTAGTCCCCCATGTTGCCTCTCCACTTCCTCATATCAGGGAGATCATATGATAGTTGTCTTTCTCTGATTGACTTATTTCACTAAGCATGATACCCTCTAGTTCCATCCACGTCGTTGCGAATGGCAAGATTTCATTTCTTTTGATGGCTGCATAGTTTTCCATCGTGTATATATACCACATCTTCTTT
>PISX010015199.1:0-50100 GCA_004024625.1 Mellivora capensis | reverse complement strand
TTCAGACTACAGTGCTTTGAAACTAGAACTCAACCACAAGAGGACAGTTGGAAAGAACTCCAATACATGGAGGCTAGAGAGCATCCTACTAAAGAATGAATGGGTCAACCAGGAAACTTAAGAAGAAGTGAATAAATTCATGAAAACAAATGATACTGAAAACACAACTGTTCAAAATCTTTGGGACACTGCAAAGGCACTCCTGAGAGGAAAGTATATAGCGATTCAAGCTTTTCTCAAGAAACAAGAAAGGTCTCAAGTACACAACCTAACCCTACACCTAAAGGAGCTGGAGAACAACAAAGAAAGCCTAAACCTAGCAGAAGAGAATAAAGATCAGAGCAGAAAGCAATGAAATAGAAACCAGAAGAACAGTAGAACAAATCAATGAAACTAGGAGCTGGTTCCTTGAAAGAATTAATAAGATTGATAAACCCCTGGTCAGACTTCTCAAAAAGAAAAGAAAAAGGACTCAAAATAAATAAAATCATGAATGAAAGAGGAGAGATCACAATCAACACCAAAGAAATACAAACAATTACAAGAATGTATTATGAGCAACTATACACCAGCAAATTAGACAATTTGGAAGAAATGGATGCATTCCTAGAGACAGGTACTACCAAAACTGTATCAGAAAGAAATAAAAAAAACTGAACAGAGCCATAACCAGTAAAGAGATTGAAGCAGTCATCAAAAATCTCCCAACAAACAAGAGACCAGGGCCATGGGGCTTCCCAGGGGAATTCAACCAAACATTTAAAGATGAATTAATACCTATTCTCCTGAATCTGTTCCAAAAAATAGAAATGGAAGGAAAACTTCCAAACTCATTTTATGAGGCCAGCATTACCTTGATCCTAAAACCAGACAAAGACCCCATCAAAAAAGGAGAATTACTGACCAGAATTCCTGATGAAAATGGATGTGAAAATTCTCACCAAAATACTAGCCAATGGGATCCAACACTACATTAAAAGGATCATTCACCATGACCAAATGGAATTTATTCCTGGGCTGCTAGGTTGGTTCAACATCTGCAAGTCAATCAATGTGACACAATACATTAATAAAAGAAAGAACAAGAACCATGTGATACTCTCAATAGATGCTGAAAAAGCATTTGACAAAGTACAGCATCCCTTCCTGATCAAAACTCTTCACAGTATATGGATAGAGGTACATACCTCAATATAATAAATGCCACCTGTGAAAAACCCACAGCAAATATCATTCTCAAAGGGGAAAAACTTGAGAGCTTTTCCCTCAATGTCAGGAACATGGCAGGGCTGTCCACTATCACCACTGCTATTCAACATAGTACTAGAAGTCCTAGCCTTAGCAATCAGACAACAAAAGGAAATAAAAGGCATCTGAATCAGCAAAGAAGAAGTGCAACTCTCACTCTTTGCAGATGATATGATACTTTACGTGGAAACCCCAAAAGACTCCACTCCAAATCTGCTAGAACTCATACAGGAATTCAGTAAAGTGTCAGGATATAAAATCAATGCACAGAAATCAGTTGCATTTCTCTACACCAACAACAAGACAGAAGAAAGAGAAATTAAGGCGTCGATCCCATTTACAATTGCACCCAAAACCAGAAGATACCTAGGAAAAAAACTAATCAAAGAGGCAAAGAATCTGTATTCAGAAAACTATAGAGTACTGATGAAAGAAATTGAGAAAGACACAAAGAAATGGAAAAATGTTCCATGCTCATGGATTGGAAGAACAAATATTGTGAAAATGTCTATGCTACCTAGAGCAATCTACACATTTAATGCAATCCCTATTAAAATACCATCAACTTTTTTTCAAAGAAATGGAACAAATAATCCTAAAATTTATATGGAACCAGAAAAGGCCCCAAATAGCCAGAGGAATGTTGTAAAAGAAAACCAAAGTCAGTGGCATCACAATTCCAGACTTCAAGCTCTATTACAAAGCTGTCATCATCAAGACAGTATGGTACTGGCACAAAAACAGACACATAGATCAATGGAACAGAATAGAGAACCCAGAAATGGACCCTCAACTCTATGGTCAACTAATCTTCGACAAAGCAGGAAAGAATGTCCAATGGAAAAAAGACAGCCTCTTCAACAAAAGGTGTTGGGAAAATTGGACAGGCACATGTAGAAGAATGAAACTGGACCATTTCCTTACACCACACACAAAAATAGACTCAAAATGGATGAAAGACCTCCATGTGAGATAGGAATCCATTCAAATCCTTGAGGAGAACACAGGCAGCAACCTCTTTGACCTCAGCCACAGTAACTTCTTTCTAGAAACATCACCAAAGGCAAGGAAAGCAAGGGCAAAAATGAAGTATTCAGACTTCATCAAGATCAAAAGCTTTTGCACAGCGAAGGAATAGAGCTACCCTATGACCCAGTGATCACACTACTGGATATTTACCCTAAAAATACAAATGTAGTGATTGGAATGGGCACGTGCACCCTAATGTTTATAGCAACAATGTTCACAATAGTCAAACTATGGAAAGAAACTAGACGTCCATCAACAGATGAATGGATAAAGATGTGAGAAGATAGATAGATAGATTGATAGATAGAATTTCTTTATATATATATATATATACATATATGTATATATATATATATATAATGAAATACTATGCAGATAAGAAAACAAGAAATCTTGCCATTTGCAGTGTACCTGGATGGAACTAGAGGGTATTATGCTAAGCGAAATAAGTCAATCAGAGAAAGAAAATTGTCATATGATGTCTCTGATATGAGGAATTTGAGAGGCAAGGTGGGGGTCGTGTGGGGAAGAGAAGTGAAAAATAAAATAAGGTAGTACCAGGGAGGGAGACAAACCATAAGAGATGCTTAATCTCAGGAAACAAACTGAAGGTTGGGGGGAAGGGATAGAGTGGTTGGGTTAAGGACATTGGGGAAGGTATGTGCTATGGTGAGCGCTGTGAATTGTGTAAAACTGAGGATTCAAAGACCTGTACCCCTGAAGCAAATAATACATTATATGTTAATTTAAAAAATATTTTATTTATTTGACAGAGAGAGAGATAGTGAGAGAGGAAACACAAGCAGGGGGAGCGGGAGAGGGAGAAGCAGGCTTCCTGCTGAACAGGGAGCCCAATGCAGAGCTCAATCCCAGGTCCCCAGGATCATGACCTAAGCGGAAGAAGACGATTAACTCACTGAGCCTTCCGGGCACCCCTGATTAATGCATTCTTAAAGGTTTTCATGACTAGCCTTCACATATCACCAATAGTTAATATCGAGCTGAATAATAAGAACCAGAGAAATCTTGTAAAAGTAGTTTTATGAATAGAAATAGAAAAGGAAGAAGACGTTTATTATCTAATCCTCCCTGTACACTCCCTCCCCCTTGAGCACTAAGCAGGTAACCACCAGCTTCATACAACAAAAGCATAGCTCTTTCTGCCCAGGGATCCTATCCCTGTGCTACTCAAATAAACTTACTAAGTTGCGCCATACAATGTCTAAAGAATTCTTTCCCAACCATTCTGTTCTGACCCTGCAACAATATCACTTAATTAGCCAGAAATTGACTGATGCTTTCTTCTGCCTCCAGCTTTACAAATGATTCATTGCTTCATTAGACTGTCACCTTTCCTCACTAAATACTATTAGACAGTTGTCTTAAGGTCAATAGCATCAATACACTATTGAATATACTGTCAGGGTTACAATGGGCCATTTAAAACACCAGTATCGCATCTAGCACATAGTAGGTTTCAAGAAATTATTATATCCCTGATAACCCTCTCTCCAGTTAGTACCCATTTTCATTTAATGAACAACATCAAGATTCTGGAATTTAGCAGTTGCTTCCAGACCACCTCTCTATTTTTCTGTAGTTTACTTAATTAGTGTCTTTCATTGTTGTTCCTTTCATTCAAATTTATTTTATTTATTTATTTTTAAAGTAACCTCCACCCCCAGTATGAGGCTTGAACTCACAACCCCAAGATCAAGAGTGGTACACTCACCCAACTGAGCCAGGCAGGCATCCCTCATTGTTGTTCCTTTTGTTTTCTTTTTTCCTACAGGCAAAGATAAGAGAAAACAAAATGAGATACTAAAAAGTGGCTTTTTCTGTTTTCAAATGCAGACAAGAAAAGTATTCCTTGTCATATTTTTGCTTAGGAAATACCAAAGAGCATTCGGAGTGAAGGATAAACACAACTGCAGGGGAATGGCTTTCAGAAACCCATTAACTGATTTCCAGCACTGGTGATGGATGATGGACAGAAACAAATTCTTTTGTAGCACACAAGAACACTGCAGGAAATAGCATTTTAACCTGCCTTAAATAATGAGCAGGCCATAATAACTAACTTAAATACACAGTGGGCAGCCAAAATGCCTGAGGCATATGTTCTCTGCAACATTTTCTATTCTAAAAGTGAAAGAAAATTCCTGAGTCCATTGGCACTGCCTAAAAACCTACATAGTGCTCAATATATTTTAAAACAGTTACTATATTTAGTTTATAGTTAGAAAAATTATTTTTGTGTGTTGCACAAATTGTTCAATATAAATATATTTAAAAGAAGTGTATGTTTAAAGAAGTATATATATGTATATATATATATATTTTTTTTTTTTAAGATGTTGTTTATTCATGAGAGAGAGAGAGAGAGACGCAGAGGTAGAGGGAAAGCAGGCTCCCCATGGAGCATGGAGCTGGATGCGGGACTCCATCCAAGCACCCCAGGATCACGACCTGAGCCAGAGGCAGACACTTAACGGAGTGAGCTACCAAGGTGTTCAAGAAGTATATATATTTTTTAAAAAAAATTCTGATGCATATAGAAACTACTGAAATCTGAGTAAGGTTCATAGTTTAATTTATATGAACTAGTGTCTCAATGTCGATTTCTTGGTTTTAATAGTGTGCAGTGGTCAAGGTGTTATTGGAGGAAGCTGAGTGATGGGTAAATGACAACTTCCCAAACAATCTTTGTAGTTTTCTGTGTCCAAAATTATTTCAGAATGAAAAGTTTTTTAAAATCCCTATACTTTAATATTTTGGTTTTGAAACAAAAAATGACATTGTGATTTATAAATGGACAAAAGAACCATGTCAGTAAGGACCCTTTATTTCTGTGGTCAGTGACTTCCTTACCTGAAAAAGTCCAGGAGCAGTTCAGATACCATCATTTTGTTTCTCTCTTGCCTACCTTCCACCCAGTTCTTATTTCTCTTGGCTGACTCTAATTTCAGACAGGTTCTTCTCTCCAGAAGCTACAATATACCCAAGGGGAGAAAGAGGTGAGAGAACAGGAAACCCCTATTTGCACAAGTAAGGTGAATAGTTGCTAAGTAAAAAAACAAAACAAATATCTACTCTAGTAGATATAGATGAGCAGATAATGGAAAGTAAAAAAAGAAAAGTGTTCTGTGAATATTTAAAAGGTATGAGGTATATATTTTTAACAACAATCAAAGTCATGTAAATTTAGAACAAAGTACCATTTTCATCTAATAAGCTGGCAAAAATAAAACATTAAGTAAGACAGACAGGAGGGGGAGCATAAAAGGGTACAGTTCTGGAAATTTGCTCATACACCCAGTCATTTCACCTTCAGAGATCCTAAGGCAGGATTAAAAAATACAGATGATGACTTTGTACAAGGGTATTTATGCAATATTATTTATCCAAGTAAAAAGCATAATGTCTCAAAATATGGGAATAGTTAAATATATCATTTTTCTGAATGACTGGATATTTAGCAAGCTTCCTGACTTCTTGTAATATTTTTTAAAAAGGAAACAAATGTGTATAAACCTGCTTTTTAAAGAATGATCTTTGAATTCTGGAAAAAGTTTACTCGTTGTGCGAACTTGGGTAGAGAATTAACCCTCTGTCCCTCAGTTTCCTCATCTGGAAAATGAGGATAATAAGGGTGCCTTATAGGCTTGAAATGATGGCTCAGTTAATATAAGTATTGCAACAAATAATACAACTACAAAACACAAAAATAATACAGTAAAATAAGTACTACACGTTATTACTTCTTGTAAAGGCACCTGTACAGGCTGTTGATGTATGACATGCCTAGCACATAGTACAATAATCGAAACAGTTTCTATTTTTTTTTTAAAGATTTTATTTATTTATGTAAGAGAGTGAGTGAGTGCGGGGCACGAGCAAGGGGGGAGGGGCAGAGAGAGAAGGAGAAGCAGGCTCCCTGGCAAGCAGGAACCTTGACAATGCAGAGCTCAATCCCAGGACCCTGGGATCATGACCTGAGCTGAAGGCAGGCACTTAATCCACTGAACCATCCAGGCACCCTGAAAGGTTTTCTATGATATAAAACAGGTTCCTGGGGTGCCTGGCAGGCTCAGTCAGTAGAGCATGTGATTCTGGATCTCAAGGTAGGTAGTTCAACCCCCACGTTGGAGATAGAACTTACTTACAAATTTAAAAAAAAAAAATCTCAGTGATAATACTTTCCTGGACTTTAGGCTATAACTCAAGAAGTCAGGGGGCATAAATGATTGCTCTGAGGATCCAGACTGGGCTTGAAAGAAAAGGAGAAAGTATTTTATTGTAAGCATGTTCATTCTATTTGATTCTTAACTTGTATTTGCTAAAGATAAAAATTGAGAATTTTGAGAGGCGCCTGGCTGGCTCAGTTAGTAGAGCATGCAACTCTTGATCTCAGGATTGTTAAGTTTGAGCTCCACAGTGGTATAGAAACCTCTTAAAAATGAAATCTTTTTTTTTTTTTTTAAGTATTTTGAAACATGCAGGCCAGAGCACAGGAAAACTACTCATCATCTTGAGGGTCTCTAAAATAAGAGATGTATCTGAAGCTACTAAAGAAAAGTTCAAGGAATGGGAGATTCTGATGGTCCTCAGAGGACTTCACACAAGGAAGCTCTTTGCAATGTCCTGAGGGCATGGGGGATGGGTACTTTTGTTCCCAGAAGTGGTGCCCAGACAACAGTAAGTACACCCCAACCAAAGGGATAGGAAAGTTCTGCTTTCTGATTGGCTCTGCTGGAGCTGGCCTGGCTGAAGTTCACCTTCAGACAAAAATTGTGAACTCTAATCTGCTGTAAAATTCACTGTGTGTGAGCATTTTCTCCCCAATATCACTGTAAGAAGACAGATCCCTTACCAAGGTAAGGCTCATCCCCTCCCAGAAGGAGAGAGCAAAACGGCATTTTTTTTCCCGGAGTGGGACATGTTAGTTCAGGAGTGATCCACTGCTGTTTTTCAGACACCCAGAGAAAACAGCCTCCGAGGAGAAGAGAAATAAAAAATCCATGCCCCAGAGTACCTGGGCTCAGTCACTTGAATGAAGGACCCTTGGTTCGGCTCAGGTCAAGATCTCAGGGTCATGGGATGGAGCCATGCTGGGGGCTCCCAGCTCAGCAAGAGTCTATTTGAGATTCTCTTCCTCTCCCTCTGTGCCCCGCCCCCAGGCCCTACATGCTCTCTCTCTAAAATAAATAAATCTTAAAAAAAAAAAAAAAATCCATGCACATTCTTTGATTTGAGCTCAGGAATTTGTTGCTGAGAATGTTACTTCTAAACACCCAACTTTCAGGTACACTAGAGTCCCAAAATAGCTTAGCACAACTAATCCATATCCTCCTCACTCCTCCGTGGGTTATTTCAAAACTCCTAATGTAACTCAGGATATCATTACCTCCTTTGGAAAGGAATAGCTAGGGGTGCCTGGGTGGCTCAGTCATCAAGCGTCTGCCTTTGGCTGGGGTCATGGTCCTAGGGTCCTGGGATCAGCCCCCCATCAGGCTCCCTGCTCAGCAGGAAGCCTGCTCCTCGGTCTTCCACTCCTCCTGCTTGTGTTCCCTGTCTTGCTGTGTCTTTCTCTGTCAAATAAATAAATAAAATCTTTGAAAAAGAAAGAGAGAGAGAGAAAGAAAAGGAATACCTAATATGTACACAAAAAATGTAACTCTAAGTTACAACTATCCAGTGAACACCTATGCAATGAAATCTAATTATTTTGCTTTCCAAGACATTAAATCTTCACTTTTCTTCTTTCTCCACCAATAACTGGTTTCTCTCCTAGGCCTTGTATTTTTGTTGTTGTTGTTGTTGTTGTTTTTATAATTAAAGATAGCTACCAATATCAGTTCTTCATTCATAAGCAAATATTGTTATTGTAGTTTCAACTTGAGTAACAATTCCTCCACCAGAACTCAGCTTCAAGGAAACTCAACTGCCTGAAACATACGTAAGAATTGGGAAATAGGGGCACCTGGGTGGCTCACTGGGTTAAAGCCTCTGCCTTCAGCTCAGGTCATGGTCTCAGGGTCCTGGGCTCAAGCCCTGCACCCGGCTCTCTGCTCAGCGGGGAGCCTGCTCCCCCCCCCCACTTGTGATCTCTCTGTCAAGTAAATAAATAAATAAATAAAATTAAATTAAAAAAAAAGAATTGGGAAATAAAGGATAATGGCAAGAAAAGAAAGGGGAGGGGGTTGTATGAATCTATGAACCAAAGGATGCCTCAGAGATCCTAACTCATAGAGTTTATTTGCTCATATTGTGCCCCACATTTAATATGTTTCTGGGAGAGACAAGAGTATCTTGTCAGATACTATATTACCTGGAGATATAAAGATGAATAAGGAAGGAATTTACAGTCTTAATAAGATTAGCTGGTCTGGTTTTGTAACCACAGAACAACAAAAACAGAAAACTAATTAAAAGAATCCCCACAGGCACACAGCGGCAAGATAAAATCTAGTTCTGGTTCTATTGTTAATTCACAGAGTAATATGAGGTCAGGCACTCAAACTCTGGGTATTCATTTAGATTAGATTATGTCAGAGTTCCTATTCCATTCCAAAATTCCATGAATATGGTTTTAAAAGAGCTTATAATCTGACAACAAGAGATAATTTTTTTAAAGGCACAAGATGTAAAAAAAAAGGAAAAAAGAAAAAGGAAAGGAAAGGAAGAAAGAAAGAAAGAAAGGAAAGGAAAGGAAAGGAAAGGAAAGGAAAGACAAGACCTAATTTTCATTTTGGGGTAACTTTTTATAGAAGCGAAGCACTCTATCCTTTGCAGGAAGCTTTATCGTGACATATAAGTAATATTCACAAAGGCCCGAAGGTAGGAAAAGTACAGACAGAACAACCGTATATTAATATGTTTGCAGTCCTTATCCTATCATTTTTATTAACTTGTTTGTTATCTATAATATATGTTCTCCATTAGAGGGCATCCTGTCCATCTTGATCCCTAAAACACTGCCTGCCACATATGTCTCAATAAATATATTTTGAAAGAAGTAATCTTCTGTTTTGATGGTTCTTTGACTTTTGCATTCAGTATTATAACCAAAATTTGGGGAACTATTTAGTTTTATCTCTAAATGAACTTGTTTAGCATTTGCTGACTCTGTTATCCGCATCACCAGGCAATTCTCCAGTTCTCAACAGACGCTGACCAGGTGGCCCACAAACGTAACTCATTCCTGACACTATCTACCTAGAAATAGCATCAGATCCCACAGGTTAAGAGCTCAGTCTCACAAGACTGCCCTCCCCTGCCTACTTCAAATGTCAATCACAAATCCAGGCTATACACTGGCTATAAATCAGAGGTTCCCACGACCCCATTCTGGGAGTGGATTAATTTTGATAGAGTGGCTCACAGACTCAGAGGAACACTTACAAGATTATCAGTTTATTAAAAAGGATATTGTAAAGCATACGATGAACAGCCAGATAAAGAGGTCCATAGGGCGAGATCTGGAAGGACCAAAGCACAGGAGTTTCTGTCCCAAAGGAACTGGGGTGCACTGCCCTCTCAGCATGTTTATTAACCCAGAACCTGATCAAATCTTGTTCAAGAATTTTTTTAGAGCTTTAGTCTCCAATCTCCATCCCAGAGGCTGGTAGGTGAGCTCAAAGTTCTATCTCTCCAATCACCTGGTCTTTTTGGAGACCAGTTCCATCCTGATGCTGCACTACCTACGGAGCTCTCACTGAATCACCTTATTAGCATAAACTCAGGAATGCTGGAAAGGGCTTGTTATGAATAGAAGTTACTCCTACCATTTAGGAAATTATAAGGACGTTAGGAGTTCTGTACTGGGAACCAGATGAAGACCCAATCTATTTATTATACCATGTTGCCTATGCTTCATGCCATAACTTCCTCCTTTCTTAGATTCCTAATTTTGTTTATTTTTCAAAGAGTCGACACAGCTTCCAAACAATTTCTTAAAGAATGGAATGGTATGGGGCACAGGGAAGGAAAAAGTTTTCTTCAACCCTCTTAGGAACTCTGGCTAGGTCTGAAAAGTTAGAGACAGATTAATAGGAGAAAAGCATGAAAATTTTACTAAATATTTTATACATACATGGGAGCCTTCACAAAAAAATGAAGACCAGAAGAAGTAACCAGAGCAGGAAGCTTTTATACCTTAAGGACAAAGAAATAATAAATTTGTGAAGAATTTGACAAGACAAAGAGGTTTGAGCTAAAGGTAGTAAATGGGGAAGAAGTAACTAGGAAGGTAAAGGTTAGTTTAACAGAGTTGTTGAACCAGATTTCTTTGCCCAAATTCCACGTGTCTGGGGATCAGAATGGCTCGGCACAGGGAAGGTACCTTTCACGCAGGAGATTTATTTCTTTTGGGAAGAAGGGCAAGAATGGAGGGAGGTCAGAGTGACCTTCCTACTTTTGCTGTTGTGTCAAACTTTTTCAGTTTAAGATATTCAAAATGTCAAGTTGCCATTCTTTGGGGTAGCATGTCCTGAACCCCATGTATATTGTCTGAATCACTGCAGGTATAAAATTGACTTTCGCACTTCGCATTTCAAAAATAAGTTGCCTGGGCATACAATTCTCAAAAATATTCAAGACTGGCACTGTGTCTTGTCCTGGTAATAAGAGCTGCATACTGGAGAACTCACATGGATCAGCCGGATTACTAACTGATTGTGGAGGGAATGAAGATGAGGGTAGAGGAAAAAAATAGAGACCTCTTCCTATTTTTTTTTTTTCTGTCCCCCTTCCTCTCTACCCAAAGATACACAGTAACAGGGATGGTAAGGAGAGAAAATCAATAGGGAGATGCTTAGAAGTCTACAGGACACATCAGTTGTTTTTGAAAGTAGGTGAGAAAGAGGTCTTGCCAGGGTGATTCTTGAGTGTGCTTCCAACTCGGGTTCAAGGTGAATGCAATGCTTTTGAGATTATCTACCTATCACACTGTATTCCAATGAAAAGAATTTGCCTACTTGTTTCTTTTGAACTGGGAGATTCTCAGGGGGCATAGTGTTATGTTCAGCTTTGTACCTTCCACCCCTGGCACAAAAATGAAATGAAAGCAGCAATGATAGAATTAAGGGCCATTGACATAAAAACAAACACAAAAAACTTCCTTTCACATCCAGGATGTTTGCTCTTTCTGAAAGCTTTTTAATGAAAAGAAACAAACAGACAACACAGGGGAGGCTGAATCTCTAGGATGCCCCCCGGATGCTTAATCACTGATTCACCAACACCTTATTGTACAAGGCACTGAGCTGGGTATTAAAAACACACGAATGAATGTATCTTTCAGCCTTGGGGTGGCTCAGAGACCGATGGAGCATCTTACCCAGTTATCTTCCCTTGAGGGCAAAGCCTGCTTCTGAGAGCACCCAGATTTGTAGAGGAACTTCAAAAGGCAGGCACTAGGCCTCATTGATCTGGTCGGACAACTAGCAGTGGGAGTTTGCTGAATTAAGGCGGGGTGGGGGAAGTCCCTGTTGTACCAAATGAACTTTCTAACCAAGATGGTGAACACTGAAAGTTCAGTTTTATTTTTAACATTCAGAAGCATCCGTACCATTCCAAGGTAACGTGCGACCCACGTCTTAGCTAAGACCTGCGGTCCTCTAAAGTTGACCCGGAATGCAAAATAAAATTTATTTCTATTTGGACTAAATGTATCCAAACGAGAGCATGAGAACAGTCAAAGATGGGCAAGTTTTAGAAATAACGGGGCCCCTGTGTTGAAGTCTGTAAGCCGGGAGAGGCAGTAGAGCCGAGACCGCCCTTGCCATCGGAAGGTGACCTCCCCCGGCGGGGAGGGAGAGAGCGTGTGCACACTTGAGCCCTTGTCCTTGAAGGGGATTGAGCGAGCCGAGGGGAGGGGTGGGCGGTGATCGGGTTTCCAATCACAATAGAGGAAGCTAAGAGGCTGCGGCGGGCGTGGGCCCCGCCTCCTCCTCTCCTTGCGGATCCTGCGCCGGAGGAGACGCGCGCAGCCAACATTGTCTTCTGCGCGGGGCCCTCCAAGCGGGTTCTCTCTGGTAGGTTTCAGTCCCGGCCCCCGAATCTGGGCTCGCGGGTCCCCGAGTGGGACGCGCAGGGGAGTCCTTGCGTAGTAGCACTGGGGAAAGGACCAGGAAGGACTGCTTTCCGGGGCTTTTAGCCCCGAGCATCAGGACTTGGGCCCTGACTCGCCCCTGGGGTTTGGGGCGGCAGGCCGTGCCCTCCGCTGGGGACCCGAAGTGCTGCGAGGAGGCTGCCTCTGAGCCCCAGGCCTTGTCCTCCCCGCCACAGGGCTCGCCTCCAGCCTCGGCTGGATCAGGGGAGAGACTTGTTGCGTTTGCAGCTAAAACCGGGGTTCTGCATGCCCTTGATAGGTTTACGGCGGCCGCATCCTCCTTACCCCCCCCCCTCCCGGCCCTGCTGGCCCACTCCGGGCACGTGCTTGAGGAACTGAGGAACTGAGGAACTGGGAGCGGGAGAGGGAACCGAGTACCACGTGAGGGCTGGCGGATCTGGAGTCTGGGTGTGGGATCTACCACCAGGGTAATGGATAATCGCCCCTGCTTCTGCGGGGAGGCGGGTGGAGGATGGTCTGCGGGTTTGGCCCTGCGCTCCAGTTTTTGCCCCGCTACGGATGCAGGCCTGCTTGGAGATGCAGGCCTATTCTTCTCCGGGCTCTTTTCTTGATGCTTCGGGTGTTTTGTTTACTTGGCCAGCCTGGGTTGTGGAGAGGAAGGAAGGTTGGAATTTTCCCTAGAGACTTTCTCCTGGGAGATCAGGGGTGGCTGCCCTCCCTTGTGACCTGCTGCTCTCGGCTCAGCCGCCCGCCCGCAGAAAAAGGTGGCCTGTGGGCGGCGAGCGACGCCAGCTGCGATTAGGGCACGTGGTTAGTGGAGGAATTAGATGGCAACACCTGGCTTTTTAAAAGGTGAAAATCGAGGGATAGTCTGCAAAGTGGGTCTTTGTTCCTGAACTTGAGGCCCTGGTTCCTTGGCTCATTTCTGATGTTTTACATCCGCAGGGAGGGAGGGGGGTGGGGTGGGGTGGGGATCGCCCTCGCTCCCCCCAGGCGGGGGCGCTGGGCCTAAGGGGGATGGATAGGGCCAAGAACCGCCGATTTTGACCCTATTTTCCAGGCTTTTCCCCTGCAGCCACCACTGGGATCGTGGCACTGTCCTGCATATATAATAGAAGACATTTTCTAATAGTTTTTTTAATAACTCCTATTAAGGAAGAAAAAAAAAATTTAAAGCACTTTTCTCCAGCAAGATCTGAAAGAAAATATGTGCTGGCTTGAGCCTCTAACTGGTTTCTGAAGTTTCCAGAAATTACTTTAGGTCTGTACAAAGGACTAATCTGTATATAGCAACCATTTCTGGATTTTTGTTTTCCACTGCTTGCAGGCTTCTATCTGTAGGGATCTCAAACCAGCTAACGAAAATAGACTTCAAGGAGAAAAGTGCAGCAAGAGGAGGTGCAGTCTTCTGATTCTGGATTCTGCTCAGAAAGCAGGACGTGTGGGGACTTTCTTTGTCAGGCCGTTTGAGGAGGCAGTTGTCCCAGGCTGCTGATTTTTTTCTTTAGCATTCGTGAGAAAACTGCAGATGAACTCTGCAAAGTAATCTCTACATTTAGTTCCTACAGTTGAGGGGTGGGCAATATTTTTTGGTGGGAAAATAGCTACAGGACAATAGTCGTTACATAGTTGTGTCCAGATTCATGTACTTTATTCCAATTCAGAGCCTTCCGAACTCTTAACATACACAGTCACTGAACTAGTAAACTTAAGTTACTTAGTCCAGTGCAGATGAGAAACAAAAAGGAGACTAGAAAGCAGGGTACAGTTTGGAATAGGTACAGGGGCTGTGGATGACACAGTCTAGCATAAGAAGTAAAAGGAAAACTAAAATCATAATGGGTGACAATTATAAGTGATACTTAAATATGCAGAAAGGGCTTAGTTGTGACCTGCACCCTCTCTGTTTACGAAGGCAGGGTAGTAGGTTCTGTGTACTAATTTGCCATGGAATTGGGAAGGTTCTTTAACAATTTAAGTAACTTTTTGCCATTTTAGTTATCTAAAAAATGGACCTGATTATCTGATGGCACAGATAAATTTGGTGTTAGTATATGGAATGTTATCCAACAGGTTTTCTTCCTCCCCCGCCTTTTATTTTTAATGGCTGGAAAGAAACATATTCAAAGGCTGATATTCTCCTAGTGTGACTCCCTGAAAGGAAAATGTATTACGTGTGTGCCCACCTTCCAGTTAGCTTTCAAGGTACACTGAATGGAACTTAGAGTAATATTTCTGAAGATTTTGCATCAACATTCACACCATTTTCATGTCACTGTATTTACAAAGTATACCTTTATGTCCAGTACACTGTGACCAGTTTTAAGTGAGACTTAAAGTAGAAGAACCAGTCCCTATCTTCAAAGAGTGTTACTAACCATTAGTAGTAGAAACTATATCCATAACTGGTTATTAATTCTTTTACACCGAGCTGAAATATGGGTTAGTACAGGGCCCTAATTTATTTGCATAGTTACATAGAAGTTCTTTATGAAGGGAATGGAAACAAGTAGACTAATCTAAATGTAATATTCATTTCTTTCAGCCAGTAAATGAAGAGCCACAAGACAGAGTTGTTATAACATATTAAGTACTAGCACAGAATTCTAGGCTGAAGAGAAGAACCCAAATTCGAGTGGCTTCATGCGAGTTTTTTCTTTTTTTTAAAGATTTTATTTATTTATTTGACAGACAGAGATCACAAGTAGGCAGAGGCAGGCAGAGAGAGAGGAGGGGAAGCAGGCTCCCTGCTGAGCAGAGAGCCCGATGCAGGGCTTGATCCCAGGACCCTGAGATCATGACCTGAGCCAAAGGCAGAGGCTTTAACCCACTGAGCCACCCAGGCGCCCCGCAGGCGCCCCGCAAGTTTTTGTTTTAATTAAATTCTCCGTTAAGTGGTTTGCGCGGCTCTTTAAAATGTATTTTGTCTTGCAGAATATCATTAGGCTCATTTTCAACTGTGCTGTGGTTCAGAATTGCAACAGTAACATTTTATGGATTATTCCTGTTTGGGTTTTATATGTGGGTGCATGTATAATGTTTTGATTCTTTTCTTGCAGGGCACAATGGCAACTCTTAAGGAAAAACTGATTGCACCAGTTGCAGAAGATGAGGCAGCCGTCCCAAACAATAAGATCACTGTAGTGGGTGTTGGACAAGTTGGTATGGCCTGTGCCATCAGCATTCTGGGAAAGGTACATTTCAAGAACACTGGACACGATAATTTCAGTTTATGTATACAATCTCTTTAGGAACTTCAGGGTTTTATTGTATCTTTAAAAGATTTTTTTTCCTGAACTGTTGTATTTTATTAAAGATTTTATTTATTTATTAGAGAGAGTGAGTACACATACATAAGAGTGAGAGAGAGCAAGAGTAGGGGGAGGGGGGGAGGGAGAAGCAGACTCCCTGCTGAGCAGGGAACCCAGTGTTGGGCTTGATCCCAGGACCCTGAGATTCTTACCTGAGCGGAAGGCAGACACTTAACCAACTGAACTCCCCAGGCGCCCCATTTTCTGAACAATTTTAAGTAAGTTATAGACATCATGACACTTCACCTTTAAGTACATGAGTGTGTATTTACTGAGAACACTGTCCCTATATGACAATAGAATTACTACGCTCGGGGAAGTTGACAATGATATAATACTATTACCTAATATACAGTACCCGGAGTTAAAATTCTCCCACCCGTTTTATAGTTTCTTATAACTGTTTCCACCCCAATCCAAAATCCTATCTTTTATATACTTGTCCTCTCTCTTTCATTCTTCTTTAATTTGGAGCTGTTACTCAGCTTGTTTCGCCTCCACATCATTGACATTTTTGTAGAGTGCAAGTCAGTTATATAGAACGTCACTCAATGTTGATCCGATGTTTCCTTGTCATTAGGTTCAGGTTAAATGTTGGGGTGGGGTTAGGACTAGGCGATGGCATCACATCAGAGGCTTGTGATGTTTGACTTTTTATTTCTGGTAGTGCCCAAGACGCCCTGGGTTGAAGTGATGAGTGCAGGACTTCGCCACTGCAAAGGTCACTTTACCCTCTCTAATTAATAAATAATCTGCACAAGGGCTCTGCGGGCTTGCAGAAATGACCTTCTAAGTCCTTCAGAGTACATTTCTAAACAGACATAAATTCTGGCATAATCTGCATCAGAAGATGCTAACACTAACACTGATATCATACGGTTACCACCTTCTGCTCCTGCAGACTTTCCAGACTTTCTTCCCTGTATACCTCCGTGGACTCCCGGCTTGCCTTCTGTATACACCCCATGTAGGTCAGGCCATCGCTTTTTTTAGTCTCCAAGGACTTCTGAGGAAAGAGACACCTCACTGAATTGATTCTTGATCTTTTTGAAGGCTGCCTTAAATGTAGGAACCCTGCCCTCCTAAAAAAAATTGCTGCTTTGCCTTCAGTAGAGGACACTGTCCCTTTGTGCCGTATCTGAAGGCTGCCTGAATAATGCCTTGCCAGGCATGTTTCTATTTGCAGAGCTTAAATTCTCAAGGAACAGATTAAAAACTATCAGGGAAATCAACTAAAATACGTAGTATTCACCAATGAAGGTTTTATTCGTTTGCATTTTTTTTCTAGCTAGTTTTGACTAGGTGCTTATTTGTAATAGCTGCTTCTCAAGTCTCAGGGAATTTAATTACAATTTAGTGTTCACTGTTCATGCCAATGAAAATGAAAAATCTTCCAGCTTACGTTTCTTTCAAAACATTTATTAACTACACACTAGGTGGACGTGTTTACAACAACCTCAGAATAGGAGGTGTTCATATCCTGTTTTCGGATGAGGTGGCTGAGCTGTGAAGAGATTAAGCAGCTTGCCCACAGACACAGCTGAAGTGGTAGAGCTGTATTTTGTTTTTTAATTTTTTTTTGTTTTAAGTAAATTCTACCCCCAAGGAGGGGCTCGAACTCTTGACCCCGAGATCGGTGTTCCCCTGAGCCAGCAGGGCACCCCAGTAGAGCTGTATTCTGAACCCGGGCTCTGAACTCTAACTATGGGGACTCCAGTTTCCTTTTATTCTAAGCTAGTATTTAGGCAGTTAAAAACATCAGGGTGTTAGTGAAATGCTAGCTAAAGATACTTCTTTTCTCCTGCTCATCTCAAAATTCAGACATTACAGGGAAGTACATCTAAGTTACCATGATTCTGTAAGGAGTACTCTGCAGTTTTCATTTTAACTTAAAATCGTCTTCAGTAAATAAACTTGGGGCTGTACTTGTGTTATGTAATACTTTGGCCCAGTTCGAGTGCTAGAGAACACACCCTTCTGCTAACACAGTAGGAGTCTTCCAATTTAGATGCCGTGAGGGAATGACTGCCTTGCTCAAAGATCATTTTATGAATTAAAAATGTTTAAATGTTATTTTAATGGGTGAAGATTAAAGTGCTTCAAAATTGTTACTAAGATGTGGGGATTCTAAACCCTATTCATTTAACAGAGGAAGGAAAATACAAAGCCCCGCTCTGTGACGTGTTCGTATATTACTCCATTTACTCCTTCCCAAAAGCTGGTGGGGTCTTGTCATCTATGTATTACTGTTGGAAAGAAACAGTAGGAAGATAGAGCTGGTAAGTTCCTGATCCGGTCTTTGAGTCCATCACTGGGCTGGTATGCTTCATGGAGAATGCACATTGCTTTCTCCCCAGGAAGTGAGCCAACCTGGGGCATCAGAGATGAAGGTTGGGGAGGCCCACACTCTGGCCTCAGAAGGCTACTGAGGCCCCCAGTACAATGTCCCACCACTACAAAAACTCAATTATTATCTTTTGCTTCTCTTTCCTACTCTCCGCAGTGTCATGGCCTTCCGATGAGCTGTAGTAAGCTTCAGTAAAAACTGTAGCTCTTGTATGTAAACTTTCCACTAGTTTCACAGGACGCATAGACATGTGTACATCAAAATCTGAGCTGTCACAGATGTCTCCTGTCTGTGTCAGAACAAGACGCTGCAATGGGGGCACCATCCACAGAGTGCCAGCAGCGCCTTTACCATCTCTGACTTACTGTTTACCATCTGCCCTCCTTCTCCAAAGTACCTAGCTCATTTCTGCTTAAAACCCATTTCCTTACACTTTCTTTCACCTGGAATGTTCTACCCTAGACCACCGGAGTTGACTTCCTCCTCCTTATCACGGCTTTGTAAGCAGGCATTTGCTGCTGACTATCCAAGTAAACCTCCTTCCCGGGAACTTTAACGCCGCCCTGCCTTATGGTCTCTGTAGCATTTGCCGCTGTCAGAGGTCATCTGTGGTTCACTTAATTCTCATCCCTAGTCCCATGAGAGAAGGGGCTTCCCTGAATTTGTTCATTGCTACGTATGTTCCTAATTAGTAGAATAATGTCTGGCGCACTTAGTAATAAGCATATGTTACATAAATAAATGCTTCTGCTGTTCTTAATAATCACATTTTGTCAGGTTTTGATCATCGCTTTTCCCTTCTCGTGGCTTCTGCGCCACATGTCACTCTGCCCTACCACCCATCACAGGCTCCGCACTTTAGCTGTCGAGAGGGGGCTCTCAGTGGCCACCTCATCCTGTCGTCAGGGTTTGCAGAGCTGCCGTGCCCTCCGCCTCTGTGTCCAGCTGTCTTTGAGTCTCTGTCCTCACTCAGGTCAGCTAGCCATGTTCTTGTGGTATGGGCACGGCCTAGGGAGTCTCTTCGGAGCAGTGTAACTGCAAACGGGTGGGGAAGTAGTTTTAGCCGTGCAGGCCTTGGCTTAAAAGTAAGATGTCATTGACGCTTGGTCTGTGTACAAGAAGTGACTGTGCGATAAACTGGACCGAAAGCCCAGGAAAAGGCCCAAACAGTGTTTACTAATACGATAGAAGTGCATTCCGCACATCACCGAATAAAAGGTTCCTGTCTATTTAGTTTGTTACTTGGAAAAAGTTAACACCTGGGGCGCCTGGGTGGCTCAGTGGGTTAAGCCACTCCCTTCGGCTCAGGTCATGATCTCAGGGTCCTGGGATGGAGCCCCCGCATCAGGCTCTCTGCTCAGTAGGGAGTCTGCTTCTCTCTCTCTCTCTCTCTCTCTCTGCCTGCCTGTCTACTTGTGATCTCTCTCTGTCAAATAAATAAATAAAATCTTTTAATAAAAAATAAAAAATTATCACCTTTTCCCTCCACAAAAGTTCATGCTGATGAGACGCTTGAATATAGAAAGGCAGAGATCAGGGGCGCCTGGGTGGCTCAGTGGGTTAAAGCCTCTGCCTTCGGCTCAGGTCATGATCTCAGGGTCCTGGGATTGAGCCCCACATTGGGCTCTCTGCTCAGCAGGGAGCCTGCTTCGGCCTCTCTCTCTGTCTGCCTCTCTGCCTACTTGTGATTTCTCTCTCTCTGTCAAATAAATAAACAAAATCTTAAAAAAAAAAAAGAAAAGAAAAGCAGCGATCAAATGCTAAGGCATTGGTGGCAGTCATTAATCGGCCACGAGGGTAGGGAGGCAAATAGGGCCACCTCTGGTCCACAGGGGACTTCAGATTAGAAGATGTTTTTGTTGTACATTAAACAAGTGGTCAGGCTCAACAGTGATGTTCTCGCCTTCTACCTGGCCTTGTTCTTACTGCTGAAGGAGCATTGAGAGCAGCAGTCCAGCCCTGCTGTTCAGACGATTTTAGATACGTTTACGGCTTAAGTGGCTTCACGGGCTTTACAGTGCAGGTACTCCTGCTTTTTCACAGTTCATGTTCTGCCACTTTTCTTTTACTGAAGACCCCCCCCCATTAGTTGCTGGTTTTGCTAACCAAAAGAAATCCCCAAATTTTCCCTTTTGAGATGAAAAGGTAAAAAGTGAAAAGTGGCCAGAATTTATTTTGTTACGGAGGCAGCACACAATCCAAGCAGGGAGAGTGGTCCCACCAGATTTCCTTCCCCGGGAAGGAACCACACCTGCTCAGCCTCTGGGCATGAGGCTACAGGACCTTTGAGCTGTGTGAGCATCTGGGCTTTACCTCCGTTTATTTTGTGCCTCTGTTAGCAAGATGTGTCCTAAGGTATCAGAAAAGCCTAAGAGAGGGGCACCTGGGCGGCTCAGTCGAGCATCTGCCTTTTGGCTCAGGTCATGATCCCAGGATCCTGGGATCGAGTCTCACATCTGGCACCCTGCTCGGTGGAGAGTCTGCTTCCCCTCCCTCTTCCTGCCGCTCTGCCTACTTGTGCTCTCTCTCTATCAAATACATAAATAAAATCTTAAAAAGAAAAAAAGTTAATTTGCTTTCCTGTGGTATCAGCAATGAACATGTAGAATTTGATTTGAGTATATGTGCTGCAGAAGCAAGCACAAACATGGGGAATTTGAAATTAAAAACATAATACTATTTAAAAAAACAAAAGATAAGAAAAGCCTGAGAGAGGTTATTGGGATCTGAGAATTCGCAAAAATTTCCCATATAAATAAATGGTAATTGCCGTTTCTGCTTTACGCCATTTCTGCTTATAAAAGGTTTAGTAGGAACATTCTGCTTTGGGATAGCGGGGGAAACCTATGTAGGAATACAGAAGGCGATTTATTTCAGTCGAACACCAGTGCTGATGCTTAGTCACACATGTTCTGGGTTGCCTGCCTCCACACTTGGAGGATAGTCCGCCGTGCAGATGCAGCTAAATTCAGTGCTACAATTCTTTTTTTTCTCGGATCTCTTCCTTCCTTGCCAGCTGAGGGTGCGCTTCTTAGCCACTCCTCCACACCCACTGGCTGAAACAAAAGACAGGATCTCAGATCCTCTGACATCCTTTTCCACTTAACCCCGGAATTGTTTCGCCATGCTGACTTTAGCAGCACACATGTTATGTGACCAAAATAAAAGGGATACTCCTACTGCTCGGTGCCTTGACAGACCATGATGGCTATTATTAAGTTACGATGTACTCACAGAAGGTTTAGGCAACACAAATAAGGTTTATGTGATCTTGTCAGAGGCTGTAGAGGAACCAAACCCTTAAAAAGTATCAAGTTTTCAAATAAAACTTGTGAAGGTTAATGCCAGTATTGGATAGGTGTAGAAATGAGGAAACAGTTGCTAAGTAATTCCCAACTCACAAAATAGTCATTGCAGAAGTTTGCAAGTAAATCTGTTGCTTGGAAGTAAGAGCACATTGGCAAGCTTGAGTCTCAGAAACTCACCAGCAAAACCGTTACAACTCACTTCTTGAGACTAGCACGCCCCTGGGATTCGAGGTCTGGGCAGTGCTCGTTCCTTGGCTCGCACAGGGAGTGGGTCTGCTTTGGCTGGCAAACTACAGAAGGTCACGTTTTCATATTGGCTTCTCCCTCTGCTGGTCAGTGCCTTCCAGGTAACTCCTGTTACACCCTAAGCTACTTTACCCTTTTCCTTCACACTGTCTTTTTTTTTTTTTTTTTAAGACTTTATTTTTTAGAGAGAGAGCACACGTGTGGGAGCACACAAGCTGGGGCATGGCAGAGGGAGAGGGAGAAGCAGGCTCCCCACTGAGCAAGGAGCCCAATGTAGGACTCCATCCCAGGACCCTGAGATCATGACCTGAGTGGAAGGCAGCCGCTTAACTGACTGAGCCAAAGTGACTTCTGCACCCAGTTACCTCCCCTTTCCCATCAACAGTGCTCTCCTGTGTAGCTGATCACACTGTCCTTAGAAGAGGTATCCTCATTTTTAAGTGGACGTCAGTATTGATATATCCTGTTAAGCTAATTATTTTGCTAATAGCCCCCAAAACAGTAAAGGCAAGGACTGTAGTGGTACTTCAGTGAGAGGGATAACTACTTATAAATTTTGCAAGTTACGGGTTTCCATAAGATAACGGAATTTCAGAGCTGAAAGGCTGTTCGGATGCATCTAGACTGACAACCTGCGCCCTCCCCTATTTTTTACAAGAAGAGTTGAAGTATTTGGTAAAGAGAGTGCTGTACATGACTGATAAAGGGGGAACCCAAGGCTTTGTTTTCTGCCAGTCTTCATGTAGAGATATAGAGAACATATAAACACAAAACATGTTACATATAAAACATTTTATAGAATATGTAAAATTAAGACCTCTAGCTCAAGATTAAATAGTGTATTTGTTGATTTAGATTTTTATTTTGAATGAGTGACAGAGGATGACCACTGCAATAGAAAACGAGAGCCCAGAGAATTAGGCTGATCACAGGAGATTGACTAGTCCTGGATCCCACCCTCCATAGGATACCCCTTCCTTTCCCCTGAGAAGACATGCACATTGGTTCAACCCAACCTACAGACAGGGGTTCAAATCCTGCTATTGATAGCTTAAACCAAATCTACCCTCTGAAAAACCCTCCAAACTGGAGGTGATTTCAGGGATGGATACTCCCCAAGGTGGATTCTGGGTCTGGGTGAGTCTTTATCACCCCTCACTCACTGGAAGACTTGTATATCCTGAGACCACCACTAAACTGTTGGTTTCATGAAGGGTCTTTGTCTACATACTCTTAAAGTGATTTGTATCGTGATTTTGAATCCTAATTGAGTACTAGAAGGTGAAATTTAGAAAAATCAGTGTGTTAAATATTAATAGTTCATTCAAGACTTTCTCATGCAGTTGTTTAAAGGGCACAGATAATTCCCTGGTCAAACTCTCAAGGTTTTTAACACTTGGTGCTTAGCCATTTAAAAAGGGTCTCTATTTTAGGGGGGATCTGGGTGGCTCAGTCCCAGCTCGGTCTCATCTCAGGTCCTGATCTCAGAGTTGTGAGTTCAAGCCCTGTGCTTAAATAAATAAATAAATAAAGGGTATCTGTTGGGTTGTGAGTTGAGGTGCACTGGAGTGGCTTAGGCTACTAACACCTGTTCTTGTATTTCTAGTCCCTGGCTGATGAACTTGCCCTTGTGGATGTTTTGGAAGATAAACTCAAAGGAGAAATGATGGATCTGCAGCATGGGAGCTTATTTCTTCAGACACCTAAAATTGTGGCAGATAAAGGTGATCTAATAATAGATGCCCTCGCTCTCACGTAAAATTAGTTTTCCTTCTTGGTGAATCTAGTGTTGGCAGTTTTTCTTTCCTTCTCCCTCCCATTCATCCTTGAGGACCAGCGCAAGTGTTAACCTCTATAAACTTCCCATGTGACTTCCACACATTTGACACATAATATTTTAGGAAGTTGTATCATACTGCTTGTTTACCTATGTTTGAGAGCAGGAATGTTTTAGAAACTTTGAAAAAACTAAATAAAACTCATATTCTAGCTGTCTCTGTTCTGGATGAGCACATTTACATGGTGGTACCACCATCAGAGCAGGGCTGTGTGGAAAATGGACCTCAAATGTGACCTCAAATTCCACTACTGAATGGCTGAAATGTGGACCTCAAAATAAATTCCACTACTACTACTAGTGGCTGCTGTTCATTGAGTTATTAGCATTCTGGGTACTATGAAATTTTTGAATGTCACATTTTACCTCATACTCACAACAAACCTATAAAAGGTAGGTCCTCCACATAACATTGATGAAAGGTCCGAATAACTATCAAAAGTCACTTAGCAGTAGTTTATTATGTGACTCATTCCATAGCTATTGTCTCTGATGGTCACATCAGGTTATAATGTCTGTATTTGGGAAGTAACACTTCCTTGAGAAAAAAGTACTCTCCAGAGAAACTCAGTTGCTAAAATGAATAGGCTTCCTTAAAATATTGAGTATTAGAAAATAGTTTCCAGCTGAGAACAAACACTGCTGTGCCTTCCTTCCCCTCTGTAGATTGGATTAACAAAGCCTAGAAGTGTCCTTTAAGGCCCTTTTTTTGTTGTTGTTGGAGGAGTTCCTGCTGGACTTTGGACTCACTGTTTATGTTTTATCAAATTACTAGCAATCTAATATTCTAAAGTCAATGGCATTTTTAATTTCTTAGCCAGAAACATAATTTGGGGCCTTTTTTATTACCTTGGTCCATTCTCTGAGCGAGTCTTATGGTTGAATTATTTCTGTGTAACTCAAAAAGGAGGAAGCTATTTCTCTTGAGAAGAGCGTTATACTTCAAAACCTTATAAAATGGGAATTCTTGCATACGTAATTCTTGCAGTATGTAATGCCTATGTAAGTCCTAGAAGCTAACGGTTGTTTAGGTTTCTGAAGCATAACATAGATGATGTATTTTGATAAGAGTTGTATTTAAAGTACCTCCCCCCTCCCCTTCTCTTTCAAGATTACTCTGTGACTGCCAATTCTAAGATTGTGGTGGTGACTGCGGGAGTCCGCCAGCAGGAGGGAGAGAGCCGGCTCAATCTGGTGCAGAGGAATGTTAATGTCTTCAAATTCATTATTCCGCAGATAGTCAAGTACAGTCCTGATTGTATCATAATTGTGGTTTCCAACCCAGGTATTTTATTGATAAGAATTGTCTTAAGGTTTGCTGCTGTGAAGTTAAATGCTTTGGGTATCTGTTTTATTTTGTTTGGCTTTTAAAGATTCTGTTCTAGGATTTGCTAGCAGAAGCAATTCTTGTGTCTTCTGTTACTAGCCGTAAGAGTGGTGTTTGCAAAACAAATGGCAGAGTTCTGGGCCAAATGTTTAAAAATGTGAGAAGTTATATATAAAACAGTTGCAACTGTTTGTTTCATCAGTTTGTTGTAGAGCCTAGAAGCTTTTCAGATTTTCTAGGAAGATTATCCTGGGATGTGTAATGAAACATTTAAATGTGGCTTCAATTTGTAAGAAACATTGTAGCATTTCTGATCTTCTGTTGGCCAAGAAGTATATTCCAGGAGTGTTGAATTTGAGAATGGTTTAAAAGCCGTTAATCAGTCCAGTCTTAAAGATAGAAGTAGACTATCGATAAACAAATAACATGCTAATGCCAAATGTTATAACTTAAATGTTGCCTTTTTTTTTCCTCTAAATCAACATTTGCAGAATAAGCATTAAAACTTCTGGTTAGAGAATTGCATTATTTAGCCAAAATAGTAGAATTCACTCTATTTCTCACTTCTTTTGTCTGTAATTTGCCACCAAACAGACCATTTATTAGTGAGCATAGTAGATACATTGATAAAGTGGTAAAACTGATTGTTTCTGACGCTTGACACAGAAAGATTGTGAATCAGAAGCAGGGAGATCCTTACAGTTTATGAAATATTGAGAATTGGAGGCCAGCAAGGACAGATTATTTTATTAGTGTTCTGTGCAGTCCTGGATTGGGGGTTACTAAATAGCTCAGTCTTGTGTATAAATATGTAGTGGTAGGTAGACTTGGAAGGAACACGAATTACAAATAGCTGGTATATAGGAAGTTCCTGCATCCCGGGCCTAAGACAGACATCATTATCTCAGTATACAACTTTCCAGGTATAGCTTCAAAGTCTCAATTCCAGAGAGTCACGCCCACTGAATCAGAGTTGCTAAGGGAGAGGTTTATAATACCCAGTCCAAAATGACCTTAAAATATCTCCACACATCTGTGTGTGGAGGTGGAGACTGCAAGATTAACCTCTTGCCTGCCTTGTGTGCACCTTTTCTCCTTTTCATGGTTTAGCCTAGAAGTTCTGCAATTCTGTCTCGGCCAGCAAGTTTTACTCTTTGAAGTCTCAGGGCTGTGGCACACCAGAATAAAGGTTGTATCGTAGAGGTCCTTTCATTAAATACTACAAAATGTCAATCCCTTGTATTATCACAATTGCTTACTGAATAGTGCCTTGTGCCCAGGGAAATTTTATAGTAGTATGCCTTAGTAATTTAGTAACCCATGGCTTTTGGGTTATGATGATAGTTATTATCATCATGGAACATTATCGTCAGAGGAGCATATGTGACCATTGGTTCTCTTATCTCCATTATCTCTGAACTCTGTAAAGTCGAAGTATTCAGTCTTTCCAGCTACATTTTAGACTGGAAAAGTTGGGGAGAAGGAAGATAGGGCACTTGCTAATTGACACAGCAGTTGAAATCAGTTTTTGATTTACTCACGTATATTTCTAACCAATTTAGTGGATATTCTCACATATGTTACCTGGAAACTAAGTGGACTTCCCAAGCACCGTGTGATCGGAAGTGGGTGTAATCTGGATTCTGCAAGATTTCGCTATCTTATGGCTGAAAAACTTGGCATTCATCCCAGCAGCTGCCATGGATGGATTTTGGGAGAACATGGTGATTCAAGTGGTAAGGGGAAAAAAACACAATATTCTAATGTATATTTATGGTATTATTCTTGTTATTCTGAATTTTTAAAATTTCACATAGTTCACATTATAAATAAGCAATTTGGGAGAGAATACTCTGATAGTGACTAGATAACTATGTATACAGTCCTTATCAGTTTTTTGCCTGCTAAGTTTAGAATCCATTGATACTTCTTGATTAAGTAAATTATTACTATGATCGTTGTCAGACACAATACTCAGTCATTTCTTCTATATTTATTATATTCTACTGTAAAAGAAAGCTTTCTCTTCCTCATTTATGTATTCATTTTTATTTTATTCCACAAATGTTCTTTTACCATCTTTGTAATGCAGAAGTTGTCCCAGATTTGGAAAGTAATGGGCTTTTCAAACTGGCTCCTATATCTTTTTGACATGTCCCAACATTTTTTGAGTCCTTGTCTCTGGGACAAGGAAGTATGGCACATTGGTGTTTTACTTCCCATTTTCCTGTACTAGAAGCATCTCTTTCTCCAATGAGCCCTGTTTCCTTCTGAGGGGAATGGTGTTTAGAAATCAAGATCTGGGCATAGGTGTGCTCATGCTTCTTGTATAGGTCTTTCCAGGGGACATAGGTATTATATCCATCATGTATAATGAAGGGAATAAATTGGGTAACAAAAGGTTTTCCATAACCAGTACCTGCTATTCTTTAGTTTAAAATCTTGCTTTAAATGAAATCTGATTTTGGGGCACCTGGCTGGCTCAGTTGGTAGGGCACCTTTCTGACTCCTGATCTCCAGATTTTGAGTTAAAGCCCCATATTGGACCATGGAGCCAATTAAAAAAAAAGACAAAGTAAATGAAATCTGATTTTTAACACGCCATTAATAACTATCAATCATTTAAGTAGTAAGAGACCATTTGGTAAATACCTCAGATATTTTCTTTAGGAATATAAATAGAATTGTTAGTCATTAATTATTGTAGAAAGACCAACATTAAAGTTACATTGCACTTTTGTTTCTTTTATGATGCTTTGTTTTGAAACAATTAAGGGACCCCTGGGTGGCTCCATTGGTTAATCACCCGATTCTTGATTTCGACTCAGGTGATCATCTCAGGGTTATTGGATGGAGCCCTACCTGGGGCTCTATGCTCAGCAGGGAGCCTGCTTCTCCCTCTCCCTCTGCTTCACCTGCCTTCTACTCTCTGTCACTAATAAATAAATAAAATCTTAGAAAGAAAAAAAAACAGCACTATTTATATAAGTTAATTAAGTCTCTGTTTTCATTTAAGTTAATATCTCTGTTCTGTGGCACACCTGGCTGGCTCAGTCAGAAGAACATGACACCTCTTGATCTTGTGGTTGTGAGTTCAAGCCCCATGCTGGGCGTAAAGATTACTAAAAAATAAACTTTAAAGAAATTTTTTAAAAAATTAATATTTCTTTTCCAAACAATTTTATATAAAAAACACTTATGAACAATTCTGATTGTATCTTATAATTCTTAACCCTGTTTATTAAACTAAAATACATTGAATAAGCTAATGGTATAAAACTGTAATTATCCGGAGCGCCTGGGTGGCCCAGTGGGTTAAAGCCTCTGCCTTAGGCTCAGGTCATGATCCCAGGACCTGGGATCAAGTCCGGCATCAGGCTCCCTGCTGAGCAGAGAGCCTGCTTCCTCCTCTCTCTCTGCCTGCCTCTCTTCCTACTTGTGATCTCTGTCTGTCAAATAAATAAATAAAATCTTAAAAAAAAAAACAAAACTGTAATTATCCAAAACACTTGAATAGTAATGGTAATCTTTACTGAATTTGTATCTGCTCTATATGCAAGGACATATTTTCTCCCTAAAAGGTTTAGGTGTAAATATTCTTTTGATATTAATGAGCATGTGTAATGTGATTTTAGGAAAGAGTTTGTTATAAGAATTTGGTCTTACAAACTGTTGCATTTGTGCTGTTTTATACAAGACTTCCTAATATCCAAGGATTTGTTTGAATTTATGTCCTATATAAAAAACTATCACAATATCTGGTGTGCAACGAAAGGTCAGTCAATGCTAGTTACTACAATTGTGCAGTTATGAGAATCACAGATGTGGAGATGATTTTACATGTCCTCTAGTTTAAGGCTTGCATTATAGTGAAGAAAGAATGAGGCAAAGCAGGCATAGTGGCCAGTGGCTTGTTAGAGATCCTTTAGCTAATTAGTGGCACAACCACAATTAGAATCATGTCTTCAGACTCCTATCCAATCTTCTGTTCACTCATCACTGTGTCATTTTTTTCCAATACACCTTTCTTCCTATTTCTACATTGACCTGTATGGAGTGAAAGAGAATTAAGTTGTTCTCAACCCTGACATAATTATGTAGAGTTCATAGTTTCATCAAAAGCCATGGAAGTACCTTAGTTTTCTCAACAATTAGCCTGAATTCCCAAGACTTGTGGACTTATAGAGGAGTCTTATTTGGCCATGGGCAGCTCTGCCTGTCGTAGCTGGTTTCAGCCACACTAGACTTTACCCCATGCTTTTGCTCTTATTTCCTGAGTTTACAGTGCTCTCCTCCAAAGGCCCCTGTGGACCATACTTAGTTTTCAAGGTCCAATTCAAATATCTATTTTTGTAGCCCTTTCTGACACCCCTTCACCCCAATTAGATTCTGAATTTATAGGTTTTTTTTTTTAATTTATGTTTTATAATGCTTTCTCCATGTATCTGTGGTAGCTCATCCCATTGCTTTAGTTTCCTTTGCTTGTTTCCCAGTAAATTCTGAACTTGCCCAAAGCACAGAACATGCCCTTAATCATTTTTTATATGCCTGCATCTTCAGTATATACTTTGGACTGGCTTAGAAGGTGTTAAGAATAAGTAAAGGTGTTCTGATGCATCAAGCCCTCCAAAAGATATAGTTGATGACCGAGAACACCTTTGCTGTGCCTCTGGAGGCATTCTTAGAAGGAAATATTTGATCTGTTTAAGACCAGAAAAGTTCACTGTGGTTATTACATGGAGTTTGTTTCGAGAGATAGACTGGACTTAGGGCACGAAAAGAGATAACTGGAGTATATTTGGACCTTACCCCAGAATTTTTTTTTTTTAACTTCGCTCCAGAAGAAAGGGCTTTATATAAGAAGAGTGAGTAGGAGTGAAGTTAAAAATTTCTCAAGTCGAAAGTTTAAGATAGTCCTGAACTGGAAGCCCTTGTGATTTCACAAACTAGGGGAAGGCAAAGAATTTCATATTCTCTGTAAGCACGATGACACAATTCTGTTTTGCACCAAAATGGTTGAAAGTTAAAATGTCCGCTGTGTGGCTGAAGGCACATGCCAGCCTCTGGGGGAAAGCAGACTGGGGCAGCTGTCTCTGGAGCTGCTCTAGCTGGTATTCAGTAACTTGCCTCGGAGGTGAAATCTGAACTAAGAGAATAAAGGATTTTTTAAAATACTGTCAGAAACATATGACATGTTTTGGACACCTGGGTGGCTTAGTCATTAGGCGTCTGCCTTTGGTTCAGGTCATGATCCCAGGGTTCTGGGATCGAGCCCCGCATCGGGCTTTTGCTCAGCAGGAGCCCTGCTTCTCCCTCTCCTACTCCCCGTGCCTGTGTTCCCTCTCTCGTTGTGTCTCTCTCTGTCAGATAAATAAATAAAATTAAAAAAAATATATATATATGACATGTTTACCCTTTTTCTCCAGTGGCTGTGTGGAGTGGAGTGAATGTGGCAGGCGTTTCTCTTCAGGAACTGAATCCAGATATGGGAACAGACAACGACAGTGAAAATTGGAAGGAAGTGCATAAAATGGTGGTGGAAAGGTAAGGGGAAGGGGGCTCAAGATGATTAACTTTATCTCGATAAAATTATCAAAATTTCCATGACTGTCTGTTCAGGTGAGCTCTTAATATAGTAAACATGCAGGGCGCCTGGGTGGCCCAGTGGGTTAAGCATCTGCCGTTGGCTCAGGCCATGATCCCAGGATCCTGGGATCGAGCCCCGCATCAGGCTCCCTGCTCAGTGGGGGAGCCTGCTGCTTCCTCTGCCTCTCGCCCAGCTCATGTGCTGTCTCATTCTCTCTCTCAAATAAAGATAAGTTAATTAAGCATTTTAATATATGTATATAGTAAACATGCAGCTGTTCTCTCCTGAAGCAGGTAAGACTAACTTACTGGTCAAACCTACCATGCAGGTCCCCGTGGGGAGAGCAAACGTTTTTCTAGAGAAATCCTACTATATAGGGAACAGGAGTAAAACATGGAATTAACAAGTGAGAAGGGCTTTCAAATTGCCTCTTACTGATAAATGAGGTTGACTTGTCTAGAACCTAGATACTCTTAGTCTCATAATTGCCTAAAATAAGTACTTGCTGATTGATACTGTGTTAAAGCTGTGCTGTATTTACCTTTCCACACCTAACTAAAGATATCTACCTCTTTTTCCTTTTTTCACTCTTACTTATTAACCATCCTTTCTTGTGACCTTTGTGGAATAAAGACTAAGGGCTTGAATTCAAATCAAGACACTGGCACTTATAAATGCCATTTAACTTTTAAGTTGAATTTCAGTTTTGTTCTCCCTGAAGTCATATGGTATTAGAGTTATTATAAAAATTGAGTAAAAACAGAATAATGCTGGTGAGCATTCAGTAAATGTCGGCTATTACTATTTGCAGAGAATTATTACAAGACTTCCTCAAACATGGAATTGTTTTTGCTTAGTTTAAATGTAATGATTTTTGTTTTTTCTGGAATTTGACCTGTGCATGGAGGAAGATTGTCTAAAAATGTGAGAGGGTCCTTAGTATTTTATTAACTTAATCCCTTTATTTTACAAATGAGAAAAGTAGGGGTCACTCAGATAATATTATAACTTGGTCAAGGTCTTATAGCCAGTGATTGCATTAAATTCCAATTTACTAAATTCTCATTTTGGTTACTCCTGTGACCTCTTAAGGACCAAGACCTTTGTGGGTTTCAAGGTGTGAAATTTACTTTCAGAAAATTGCCAGGCAGGTATTGTTTTCACTCTGCTGTTATATTAGTTGGTATCGTATTTTAGGTGACAGTGGTAAGTGAGACCTCGAAATCAAGGTATATTTTTCTCCTTAGAATGTGAAGGTCCACCCTGCCTAGGTATGTGGGGTGGGTATCTTTATGATAATCACTTGTGACCACAAAGAATAACCAGCCCCTAAAAAGGAAGTAAGCCATTGAAGGTGTTATCAATAGAGATGTGAAAAGGATTTAAGATCCCTGGGTAGCTTTCTATAAAAGACCAACCCTAGGGGGGCCTGGGTGGCTCAGTGGGTGAAGCCTCTGCCTTTGGCTCAGGTCATGATCTCAGGGTCCTGGGATTGAGCCCCACATCGGGCTCTCTGCTCAACAGGGAGCCTGCTTCTCCCTCTCTCTCTGCCTACCTCTCTACTTGTGATCTCTCTGTCAAATAAATAAATAAGATCTTTAAAACAAAAACAAAAAAAGACCAATCCTAAAGGCCCTCTTTGGCAACCTTGTCAAGACCCCCTCTCACTCTTGAGGGTTTTTTTTTATCTTCACTTAATAAACTTCTATTGCTTTACTCACCAAAAAAAAAAAAAGATGTGATGGTCCTTTTATTTTCATTGTTTCCTGATTTCATTAATAACTTTGGAAGTATTCATGTTTGTGAATATGAAGATTGGTTGGGAAAAAGTATGTTTTTACCACTATGACTTAATAAATATGCATGCATATAATAAGTTATTTTGTTTTAAGATTTATTTATTTTTGAGAGAAGTGAGCATGGGGAGGGTCAGAGAGAAAAAGAGAAACTCCAGCAGACTTCTTGTTGAGTTCACAGCCCAATTCGGGGGTAGATCTCAAGACCCTGAGATCATGACCTCAGCTGAAACCAAGGTCAAATGCTTAACCTACTGCACCAAACAGGGGCCCCTCAATAACCTATTTAAATTTATTACAGCATTCATGTAGAGTTACTGGGTAGTGTTTCCAGTTGCACATGTTTTATATATATGTTAACTCATTTAACAAACTTATAAAATAGATACACTGTTGTCCTCATTTTACAGAAGAGGACACTGAGATAAGAAAGGCTTACTGAAGATGACATAGTTTAACGAGACAGGGCAGAAGTCAAGCCCAAAGAGTCCAGTTTCCATAACTATTGAGTCTGATTTCAGTGACTTCTATGATTTCTTTCTTTCCTTAGTGCCTACGAAGTCATCAAGCTAAAAGGATATACCAACTGGGCTATTGGATTAAGTGTGGCTGATCTCATTGAATCCATGTTGAAAAATCTATCCAGGATTCATCCAGTGTCAACAATGGTGAAGGTAAGATAAACTTACAAATACAATTTCCAGTATTCTATTCTGTGAATAGATTTCGAGAAGGACAAGGTGGTCTCATTCTGAATCTCAGAATTTTGTGGAAACTTCTCTCTTTTCTCCCCTGTATACTGTGGCAGATTAAATATTAACTGAGTCTTTTTTGACACATTTTCAAATTACATATTATTTGAGTAAGTATAATAGCTTTATTTCAAGTTGGGGCATTAATCTATAGATTGTCTTTGATGCAGTAGTTGATATCTTAGTAAACTTAATTCAATTTAAAAGCTATGAAACAGGGGCACCTTGGGTGGCTCAGTCAGTTAAGCATCTGCCTTCAGCTCAGGTTATGATCTTGGGGTCCTGGGATCAAGCCCCGATGGGGCTCTCTGCTCAGGAGGGAGTCTGCTTCTCCTTCTCCCTGTCTCCCTGCTCATACACATGCTCTCTCTCAAGTAAGTAAAATCTTTAAAAGCTATGAAACGCTTAAGTAGAAATTCATTTTTTTCAATAAAATTAAAATTGTATTAAAATATTGTATAGGGTAACTGATTTCCATAAGTCAATGCCAAGGGTGAAAATGTAAGGGGAAAATGCAGTAGATTAAAAGAAACACGGAAAAAAAGAAAGGTATAGCAAAAATTGGATCATTGCTCAGTCTTGGAGTACATATCTGGAATTTGCTTATTTATCTCTACTTTGGTGTATGTACAAAAATTTTGGAATTAAAAGTTTAGAAAATAGGAGCGCCTGGCTGCCTCAGACGAAAGAACATGCAACTCTTGATCTCAGGGTCATGAACTCGAGCCCCAAATTGGGTGTAGAGATTACTAAAAAGAAATAAACTTTTTAAAAAAGATTTGAAAAATATATTAAAGTAGCTTGTTTAATATAATTAAATAACCCAAATAATTGTATGGTTAAATTGACCCTGTGAATAAATTAATTGCTTTATAGAAATTGATAAAGTGGGGAATTACACTATTTTTTTAGCAACTCTTGGATGTCACAGAAATCTTGCCTTTGAGTGGCTTCCAACTACTTATTCTGGATTTATTGGACAGCTACCATCTGAAATTCCCTCCTAAACTGAAGAATTTGTTAAAATTTGGATTTAATGAAAAGCAACCCATTAAGAAACACATTGGAATGCAATTTAACTTGAAGACTTAGATATTAAATTTCATTAAAGTATATCTAAGCAGAGAGAGATGTGTCAATAAGTTCAATAAAAAACTTATACTACTTTCTTTAAAATTTCTAGTTTATCATAATGTATATTTGCATAATCTGTGTATAAAATCGAATTCAGATGTAAGTATTTGGAAAATAAGGGCCTGTATGTGTTGAGAATCAAAGAATGAGTTTGTGCTTAACTGTATTTTCTACATGCCTTTTTGCTTTAAACATGGGATCAGTGATCATTCTTGCTATGATTTTATTTCTTTCCTTTTTTTAAAAATTTTTTAATTTATTTATGAGAGAGGGAGCATACAAGCAGGGGGAGCAGCAGGCGAAGGGAGAAGCAGGCTCCCTCCTGATCAGGGAGCCTGATGCGTTCCCAGGACCGTGGGATCATGACCTGAGCCGAAGTCAGACACTTAAGTGAGCCACCCACGCACCACTGTGATTTCATTTCTTAATCTAATTGTTTCTCTTGTTCTGTCAGGGGATGTATGGCATTGAGAACGAAGTCTTCCTGAGCCTTCCTTGTATCCTGAACGCTCGGGGCTTAACCAGTGTGATCAACCAGAAGCTGAAAGATGATGAGGTTGCCCAGCTCAAGAAAAGTGCAGATACCTTGTGGGACATCCAGAAAGACCTAAAAGATCTGTGACTCCTGGCTTCTAGGCTGTAGAAATTTAAAACTACAATGTGATTAACTGTGAGCCTTTAGTTTTTCATCCATATACATGGATCGCAGTTTGCTTTTATCTTCCTAAATATGTGCATCTGGGCTCACAGAATCAAAGCCCATGCTTGATTTAATGCTTGCAATATGAGCCCTTGATAAATAAAATTAACTATTGTAGTGTGCTGCTATTTCTGGGACTCCTTCTTTAGTGATCTGAAAGATTTCAGTCAATATTTCAAATAATTCTCCCCGCCCAATAGAATGCCCTAAATTCTATCTATTCCATTTTCTGTATTTGTCCCTCCAAATAGCACAACCATTCTTTGTCACAGTATATGCCATGATCTTGTTGTTGTTGTCCTGAGAATATGATTACCCTTTTAAAGACATAATTTTTTTAGAGCAATTTTAGGTTTACAACATAATTGAGAGGAAGGTACAGTGATTGCCCATACACTCCTTGCCCCCACACCTGATGGTTTCAATGTCATTCACCAAATGGTACACTTGTTACAGTCCGTGAAACATTATTATCCAAAGTCCATAATTTATGTCAGGGTTCACTCTTGGAGATGTACATTCCATGGCTTTGAACAAACATAGTCACATATTTCCACCATTCTTGTGTGCAGCACATTTCACACCCTTAAAAATTGGCACGGTTTTCGTTTTAAGACTGTAACTGAAGATGGAACTAGAGGCAACAGATGGCATTTACAAGGAAGTCCATTTTAATTCCCAAAAAGGAAGAACGTCTAGAGCAGGTTTTCTACAATTGGAATCAACACTGTTGGAGTCACTTCCTCTTGATAATGAAGAAAAATAAAAGTTGGGGCTGAATTATCCAGATCCAGGTTACTGGGACACAGCATAATGTGGGAGTTGAGAGGGGAACTTAAGGCAGACTTCCTTTAATGAAGAGTTTCCAACTTACCTATAATGTTTAGGGGTCAGTGTTGAAAGTATGGGAATTGTCCGATAAACCTGGGTTTCAGTGCAGGTTCGATCACTGATAACTGGGTTGGGGCAAGCTACCCAAGCCTCACTTTTCTTACCTACAGAACAGTGATAACAAGGGAACCTCTTTACGAGTGTTGTGTAAATTGAGAAAATATAAAACTCATAATAATAGTAACTAACATTCAGATAGTGCTTACTGTTTCAGGGCTTTACATACTATTAACTCATTTAAATCACCCTATCATAAGAGGTAGTGTTTGTCAACCTTGATGCTGTTGGCTCTTGGGGCCGAAATGATTCTGGACTGCTGCACGTCGTATGATGTTTAGCAGTGTTCCCAATATGGGCCCATTAGATGCCCTCCTCCTAGCTGGGTCAAACACAAACATCTGCAGACCTGCCCCATGTCCCCCTGGGGAGCAAAACCACTGCTCTAAATTATTTGGATCCAAGTTGTATAGGTAAGGAAACTGAAACATAGGTCCATAGAGAGTAGAGGTCACACAGCTAATAAGTAGCAGAGCTGGGATTCAGTCCAGATACCGTAGCTTCTTAATCCATCCCTGATCTCGAGCACAGTGTACTACTTTGCAGTAAACGTTAGTTACTGTAATATTTTTATATCTTTAGGATTTACTAAATATCAAAATCATTCTTTCATTTTATATTCCAGCATGTTACATTATGAAGGTATTATTCTGTATTCTAGAAAAGGAGACAGACAGCTGTCAAGTACCTCTCTCAGTCACATTTCCCAACTGACTCAATCTTGGTGTAATGATCCACATCTAGATGTAAGGAGGAAGGTTTTAGAAGGTGGGGGAGAGACCAAGGATTCCCCAAACCGAGAAGTTACTTTGAGGCCAGAACGTGCAGTAGGTGACTCCGTAGAGTTTACAGTTTTATTCAGGGTACTCGCTGCCGGGGGAGAAGGCGGAGAATGTCCATAGTTGCTGCGTAGCTATTCTCTGCAAAATCCAGACCTTAGTCCTCTGACGTTACAGAACAAGGGATATATAGAAGAGCACTGTAGTGAGATCAAAGGGTTCCCATACACCTAATTGACAGCTAACCTTTATTTTTTTTAGATTTTATTTATTTATTTGTCAGAGAGAGAATACAGGCAGGCAGAGCAATAGGCAGAGGCAGAGGGAGAAGCAGGCTCCCTGCTGAGCAAGGAGCCCCATGTGGGACTCGATCCCAGGACGCTGGGATCATGTCTTGAGCCGAAGGCAGCCGCTTAACCGACTGAGCCACCCACGCATCCCGCCAGCTAACCTTTAATTAGATCTCTAGGTACCACCTGTGCTTCAGGAAGAGGAAAGACTTCGTTATCTCTAACGGATTCCTGGGAGACCAAAACAAGCCTCCTCATTCTGGACTTGGCGGGCATTTCTGAGGTATGTATATCAGTCTGTAAGGGGCCTGACATGTGTAGCCCCAAGAGAGGTCATTGAGCCAACATGAACAAGATGGAGGGCCAAAGATAGAGTCAGTATTGTCCACGCTCCTGCAAAGGGTACTCATTGTTCCAGCTTCTATGTGAATGATGGATTTACAATAAGCCAGTAGTTTCCAAGCTTGAACTTCAGAGACCGGTTTAAAAGTTTTAAAACTTCATGGGATGCCTAACTGGCTCAGTCGGTGCAGCCTGTGACTCTTGGTCTGGGGATTGTGACTTCCATCCCCACATTAGGGGTAGAGTTTACTTTGTCAGGGATGGGTAATGAGTACCTGTATTGAGTGAGGTAGGGGTTTCAAGTTTGCTGACTTTTTATTTTGCCAAATAAGGATGTGGAGAAAAAAAATATTCTTACTATCATACAGACAAATAAGACATTTTAATGGCAAGAGAATGGGAAGACAGTAATCCTAAATTTATCAACTATCGTGGACCAAGAGCAGAAAAGCAAAACTGTTGGGATGCGGAGCCAAGAGCTGGAAGAAGTCTGGGGTCCTTGGTTTTTGTGGAGCTGTTACACTAACTATTCATTGCTTTTACATTAGAAGGACACACACTCCTTGCACTGTTATTTTGGCTATCTCTCCCAGCTAGCCAAAGCTCATTCTTAGTGACATACTGGGTAAGACTTGACTGGGAACAATCAACCATAGGCAAAGTAATCTTTTGTTTAGTTGGGATACACACGAATAATAGTAATAAACCAAGGTGCTGTAAAATCAAGAAAAAAACTGAGTCCTCACCTATTCAACTGGGGCACCTTAGTTACTGTTCTCTGAGGAAACACGAGAAATGAAACTGTTAACATTCTCTGGGAATAGAGTAACACCTGCGTAGTTGGTACAGAGATTCAGATATCCCGTAGGTCAATAGCCCACATGCAAATATAACGGTTTCGGGACTGACATGGTGTACTCAAAAACGGAATGTTATCCCATATAATTTTGACATGGGAAGTACCCTCATTCCAAGCTCTTTTACAGAGGAGAAACTGAGACCCAAGTACTAATCTGATTTGCCTAAATGCAACCAAGTTATTTTGTGGATCTATTGGTTAGTTGGTACTCCTTCAAGCTGCCTAAAGCAAAACAAAAAAGGAGGGAGAATTTATTTGTCTACCTCACTGAAAAGCCTATAAATAAAACTGGCATTAAGCAAGACTATGTTGAGAAACAACAGAAAAAAAATGTCACCAGAATTGTCAAGTTTCTCTCCAACTCTCCACTTAATTCTTGTCTTTTCTGTATATTTAGATTCTCAGGTTTTGTGGCGAATTGTCTACAGCAACTCCAATCTCAGATCCTCTTGTATTCAGCTCTAGTAGAGAACTGTACCTACTGCTTTCCTAGAAACTCCAGAAAAATATTTCTTTGCATCTTATTGCATTTTACTGCATTTCACTTACGAAATACACATGCCCGAACCTATCTCCTGGGCCTGGGAGGTGCAGTGCTCTCATTGAATAATGACTTGGCTTTTCTGGAGCCAAAGCCATTAACTGAGAGAGGTGAAAGGGGTGGGTCCCAGCAGAAATTTAAGGTATGATTACCGTATTACCGCTGGGGGAAATATGTGCTAGATGAAAAAAACAATAAATGCCTTCCAATCTTGACACACAATTTCTAATCCTTTCCATGATCCCATTTTGTTGCCTGGCATTACTGTCCCCCAGTAACTATCTAATAAATGCTTTCAGTTTTATCTGGATTCTGCCTTAGAGAAAGTTTTTAGGTCAAATGCAGACCTTCTGAGGGGGAAAGCCACTACGTTTTCCATTCTAGAATCCGGTTCAGATTGGTCCCTGTTATTGAAACTCCCACATAGAAACATTAGTCATTTCTTTAGAAGACTGTGAGGTCAAAGAAAAGTAGGAACCCTTTATGTAGTTCTAGAGCAAACAGGTCTATGTGAACAAAATTAAGCAGAGAATTAACACAGAGGAAGTCATAATACAATATATTAGCCAATAAACAGATGTTTATTGAGTATTTGTCTAGTATAAATAACTCTTCTAGTTGCTGTGGGAAGTCAGAAGACATAGTCCATGTCTTTGGGAAAATCAGACCTTTAGAAGTGCAGTAATGCAACAGATGAATGTTGAGTACTTCCTGTTGAGTACAGGAAGTATTCCTGTGTCCAAATGTTACACTTGCAGAGTCACGGCCCTTCTCCCTTCATCCCTGTGATCAGAAATAACAGATTCTTTACTTTAAAATGTAGTGAATAAATATATAAATGAGAGTACATGTAGAAGATGACTTTATAAATTATAAAACTGGGGTGCCTGGATGGCTTATTCGGAGAAGCATGTGACTCTTAATCTTGGATTGTGAGTTCGAGTCCCAGCTTGGGTGTGGAGATTACTTAAATAAATAAACTTAAAAATAAATTATAAAACCCTACAGAGGTACATTATTATCATAATACAATAGTAGAGTGGTAAAATCCCAAGTGCCATGACAGTTCTGAACAGTAAATCTTTATGGCCTGAAAGACACCTTATGGAGATGATTCAGAAAAGAAGATTGAAATGAGTAGAAAGAATTATGAATAACCCAATAGCATGATTGAAAAAAAAAAGATGTTGAACATGTCTCACACCCTAAACCAGGACAATTTTTAAATGAATCAAAACTTTAAATGCAAAAAGAAAAAAATAGTAAGTTGTAAAAAAATATATAAGGTACATTCCTTTATTACCTTGAACTTGGAAGGATATTTTAAAGTCTCCAAATCTGGAGTCATTAAAGAAAAGACTGGTTCACTTCAACTACAGAAAAGAAGAACTGCCTGCCTGGAAAAACAACATAAGCAAAATCAAAAGGCAACAATAAACGGGAAGGAAAATATCAACTCAGAATATAGGCAGAGGGTGAATCTCCGTATAAGGACTTCTTAGTAATTGAATTTTTAAATGCCATTGGAAAATAATCAAAGGGATATGAATAGACATCTCACTTAGAAGGAAGCACATTACTATGAAATCTTTGAAAAAATTCTCAACTTCTTATGTAAGAAGCACAAGTTGAAAGTATGCTAACAGAGGCACCTGGGTGGCTCAGCTGGTTAAGCATCTGCCTTTGGCTCAGGTTATGACCCCGGGGTCCTGGGATGGAGCCTCTCATCAGGCTCCCTGCTTCTCCCTCTCTTTCTTCTCTCTTCCTCTCCTCCCATTCATGCTCACTCCCTCTCAAATAAATAAATAAAATCTTTTTTTTTAAAGGTATGCTGACATACAACTTTTCACTTAATTGAAGAAATCCAAATGTTTGGTAGCGCACTCTAATCCTGTGCCTGTGGGAGAAATGGAGCTCATACATTGCTACAAGGAGCATGAATTGATATAATGGCTATGGTGGGGAGTTGAGCAAATTATCAAAATTTAAAAGCAAATACCTTTCATTCAGAAGTTGTGTTTTCGGGAATGAATTCTACATATTCGCATAAGAATGACGATGTATATTTTAGCTTAGTCCGGTGGTGGCATTGTTTATAATAGCATAAGGCAGTAAACAACTGAAATGTCTATCAGTAGAGGACTGTTGAAGTATATCTATGCACTTAGTGGAATATTATTCCATAGTGTAAAGGATGACCATGCTTTCCAAATAGCCAAACAAAAAGATGGGCTGATAAGTGAAAAGAACAGCCCAGAAAAATGGAGGGAAAAAGAAGGGCCATCTGTACCTCAATGTTCATAGCAGCAATGGCCACAGTCACCAAACTGTAGAAGGAGCCAAGATGCCCTTCAACTGAAGAATGGATAAAGAAGATATGGTCCATATACACAGTGGAGTGTATTGTGTATCAACCATTAGGAAGGATGAATACCCAACTTGTATATCAACATGGACAGGACTGGAGGAGATTATGCTGAGTGAAATAAATCAAGCAGAGAGAGTCAATTATGGTTTCACTTACTTATGTAGTGTAAGGAATAACACGGAGGACATTGGGAGATGGAGAGGAGAAGTGAGTTGGGGGAAATTGGAGGGGGAGACAAACCACAAGAGACTGTGAATGCTGAGAAACAAACTGAGGGTTTTGGAGGGGAGGAGGGTGGGGGGCTGGTGAGCCTGGTGATGGGTATTAAGGAGGGCACTATTGCATGGAGCACTGGGTGTGCTGTATAAACAACGAATCTTGGAACACTGAAAAAACAAAACAAAATTTAAAAAATAAATAAATAAAAAAGAAAAGAAAGATGGAGGGAGGAAAAGAACATATTTTATCTTTGCATGTACACTGAGACACTATGAAAAAGCCAGTGTATCTTTAGAGCTAATGGGTGGTAGCTGGGGAAGAGGGAGTGGTAAGAAGCTGGGCATGAGGAAGGGAGCGTTTTAGGGTATTATATTTACACTTTATGGCTTTTGAAGCAGGCAAATGTACTGCTTATTAAAGTTTTAAAAATAAAAAATGTTAAACATTGCTTTCAACAAAAAATAAAGCTGTAATGATCAAAAAAGAAAAAAATTTGTTTTCAATGTAAAAAAAAATAGCAAGAACATTAAAATCTTTAGAAATCCTGATGAATTCATTTTGTCTTTTTTCTCTTTTGAGAGAGAAACCTCATGCGCGCACATGCCCGTGTGGAGGAGTGGGAGTGGGGGTGGAGGAACAGAGAGAAACTTACACAGGCTCTTTGCTTGGTTTCATGGGGCTCTATCTCACGACCCCAGAATCATGACCTGAGCAGAAAGCAAGTCAGATGCTTAACCGACCCAGGCACTCTTAGTTTTGTCTTATCGTTTCACGTTTTTCTCAGCCTCTGAAATGTGGAAAAAATAACAAAAAGAATGTAATATTTTATGAAGCATCTTTTGTAGACATTCTAAACATTATAGTAACAATTTTTTTTCTAATATTCTCACCTAAATCACAAAGTAAACAACCCATGCCCTTCAGGTCATGAGATTGTAAGAGCTATTCACTATTGTTTACAGAAGTCATACTTCATGAAGCTTTCTCAGGATCTCATTATTTTCTCTTGAGAAAGTTTGAGATTCTATTAAATGTTACACTATATAAGATATTTTCATTGTATAACGCATAATAAGCGTTATTATCAGAAGTAAATTCTGTATCCCTTTTCAAGCCCACAGAACAGGTTGTTTTGGAATATATTCTGTGTTCCACGGTAATCTGAATCTAACATTGAGACGTGTGTTTACTTATTTCTAGAACCCATAGGAGCTAATGATGAAAGAACCACCATTCTTTTTAACTATCCTGTATGACTTCTTGCTCAGATAATAGTGGACAGACATTATACTGTTAAAACCAATAGATTTAACTGGCTGATATGGAGGAAAAACAAATTCTTACATCCCTAGAAGACAGATTTAATTAAACTTATTTTAAAGCAACCACGAGATTGCATTACTAAGGCTCAGAGAAGAACAGATATATAGGTGATGAGATCACTCTGGAAACTGGTTTGGGATAAAAACAATGCTCTAAGAAATAGAGAAAACCCTGAGATTTTGAAGGGTTTAAAGGGAGGGGGGAATTAGACTGTGATGACAACTCACTTCTCAGGTTATCTCTTGTTTGCTCTAGTGACATGGTATTTGCCGCTCACATTACAAAACACTCACGGTTGCCAGGCAAGTCCTCTTAGCAATGAGGAGCTAGGAGGCTGCCTGGAAACCGTGACTCCCACCTGACAGCCCGCAGCTGGTGCTTTCAATTCATGCCGAGTCTTAAATGGTCCTTTCTAATCAGCTACATAATTCTAAGAACAATGCACAGGATATTTTTAACAGTAGACAAAAATAACACACATATTAACTAAGGACTTTGCAAGGAGACATCATGAGGTTACTTAAGACTTAAAGATTTATTACACTTTGTTTTTTTCCCTAATAATAGTGTGGGGGGATGGGAGAGAGAAGTATGCCGACACAAGCAGGCTTTTCTTGAAAGTTAGTTCAACTTCATATCAACAGAACATATTTGTAGGTTAAAAGACCCATTTTATTTATTATTTATTTATTTATAAAAACAAATTTTTTAAAAAAGATTTTATTTATTTGACAGAGAGAGACACAGTGAGATAGGGAACACAAGCAGAGGGAGCAGGAGAGGGAGGAGCGGGCTTCCCACAGAGCAAGAAGCCCGACACAGGGCTCTATCCCAGGACCTTGGGATCATGACCTGAGCCAAAGGCAGACACTTAAGACTGCCCCAAAAGACCTATTTTATACTTAAATATATGTATATTTAAAGAGCCACAAGAAAACATTTTTTCTCAATGTTAATTTTATTTAATTTTTTTCTTTTTAAAAAAAGACTATTTGACAGAGAGAGATAGCAAGAGAGGCAACACAAGCAGGGAGAGTGGGAGAGGGAGAGCAGGCTGAGCAGGGAGCCTGATGTGGGGCTGATCCTAGGACCCTGGGATCATAACCTGAGCCGAAGACAGATGCTTAATGACTAAGCCACACAGGCGCCCCATGTGTTAATTTTAAACATGTTGTAAGCTCATTAATATATTTACATCTTATTTTACTTTATTTATTTTAGAGAGGGAAAGAGATAATCTTTTTTTTTAAGATTTTATTTATTTATTTGACAGAGATCACAAGCAGGCAGAGAGGCAGGCAGAGAGAGAGAGGGAAGCAGGCTCCCTGCTGAGCAGAGAGCCAGATGTGGGGCTTGATCCCAGGATCCTGGGATCAGGATCCTGGGATCATGACCTGAGCCAAAGGCAGAGTCTTTAACCCACTGAGCCACCCAGGCGCCCCGGAGATAGAAAATCTTAAGCAGGCTATGTACCCAGTGCAGAGCCTGACTCAGGGCTGAATCTCAAAACCTTGAGATCATGACCTAAGCCGAAATCAAGAGTTGGATGCTTTACTGACTGAGCCACCCACGCGCCCCTATTAATATCTCATTTTAAAATTAAATGTAAAAAAAAATTAAATTAAATGTCACTTGAGGCGCCTGGGTGGCTCAGTGGGTTAAAGCCTCTGCCTTCGGCTCAGGTCATGATCCCAGGGTCCTGGGATCGAGCCCCGCATCAGGCTCTCCGCTCAGCAGGGAGCCTGCTTCCTCCTCTCTCTCTGCCTGCCTCTCTGCCTGCTTGTGATCTCTGTCTGTCAAATAAATAAATAAAATTAAAAAAATAAAATAAATGTCACTTAAAAACTTTCCTCCATGCCTCAACTTCTTTTATAAATAGTAACGTCATTCAAATTTTAATAATAAAAATATAGACACATAAAACCCTTTTATTTTTATTTTTTAAGATTTTATTTATTTATTTGAGAGAGAGTGTGCATACATGAACTATCATGGGAGAAGGGACAGAGGGAGAAGAAAAGGGAATCTGAAGCCAACCCTGCACTCACCTCAGCAAAGACCCCTGCACTGGTCAACCCACAACCAGGAGATCATGACCTGAGTCAAAACCAAGAGTCAGATGCTTAACTGACTGAGCCACTCAGGTGCCCCTGACACATAAATCCCTTTTAAAGATAAAAACAAGGGCACCTGGGTGACTCAGTAGGTTAAGCATCTGCTTCGGCTCAGGTCATAATCCCAGGGACCCTGGATGGAGCCCTGGATGGGGCTCCCTGCACAGTGGGGAGTCTGCTTCTTCCTCTGCCCCTCACACCGCTCATGCTCTCTCTTTCTCTCTCTCCCCTTGTAATTCTTTTTTTAACCCTGCCTCAGAATTGTGCTATCTTCTTGTTCTTGTGTACATTATTGTAAACTGTTTGAAATATTATATAAAAATGTATATCATAAGTAAATAAAACTGCCTAAAAGCCCACAGCAAACGAAACCTCCAGACAATATTATGCTCCAGATATTATGCTAGAAACTAGGAATCACAGATGAAAACAAGACAATTCCACCTTCGACAGGCTTGTTGAGAAGAAACAGATGCAAACAGAAAACTGTTATAAAATGCAGTGTGACAAATGTAGCCAGGAATAGGCACAGGGTATTAAAGAACATTAAGGAGACTGTCTACCGGAAGCTAGGACAGCGGAGCCTGAGGAACTGTTGGTTGAAAGAGAAGGTGGCGAAGGGCAGAGTGAGCAGTCCACAGACTCGGACTGCCAGAGGGGACAGTACCAGCACAAGATGGGAAGCAGGTCACAACGTGTATAGGGGCTTTGAGACACAGCCTGGTGTTGCTAGAATATCCGATTCCTGGTTCTGAGTGTTAGATGAGACAGGAGCCAGGGGCCAGGACCATCTTGCAATGGAGATAGTCGCTAGAGGAAGTTGTAGTGGTGCAGCCCACTGAGCATCTCAAAATCTGCAGAGAATGCTAACAATATTTAGGCTATTTGATTAGTTACGATCTTTCAGGGTTTTTGGATTTAAGAATAATGTAGTCATTAAGCTGTCTAAAAAAAGATATTCATTGACACAAATATATCCTATAAAAGATAAAGAATCTCTCTTCTCCTTTCCTCAATTCCTTAACCTGAAAACTGACTACCATGATGTTAGTATGTATGGAGACATTTGACACAGGAAAGAAAGGCACCATTTCCAGAAGGAGGGATTCTCCCTGAGAAGGCAGAGCTCCTGGTCCTGAAAGGTGCTTTCAACTTTCTTCTATGGTAGAGCTGGGTTAAAAAGCCTTGGATGTGTCTCCACATTGTTCTTTCCCTTCCTCTTTTTATCCTTCGCTTAATCATTTCCAAATCTTCTATTTTTTTCCCTAGAAGAAACCTTCAATATCTTTGTAATTGTGACATTTCAACATTTTACTCATGCTTGATGACTGAAACTTGCCCAATCTTGCTTTTAAGTGCCTAAACATGAAGAGTTCTACCTGTGCCTCCAGATATAGATACATTCACGAATCTAGTCATTAATTTTGATTGAGCATTTATGTACCAAGCAACACAGGCTCTCAACAAAGAGTGGAAGGCAACACACATGAAGCCTAGTGAGAGAAAGACATGAATCAAATAATCACCCATCTAGTTACGTATAATTACAAACTGCATTAAGTATTATGAAGGAGAATTACAGGATACTCACAAGAACTTTTAACTGAGGAACCTGACCTATTCTGGGAACCACAGAAACTTCCCTCGGGGATAGTTACATTGCATCAGATGGTGAAAGATAGGCAAAGTATTCCAGGAAGAGAGCACAACATGTACAAAGGCTATGAGGTGCAAACGGTCATGGGCTATTCAAGCAACTGAAAGAAAGTCAGTGTGGTTTGGGCTTAGAGGGGAAAAAGAGAGATTTTTTTTAAAAAAAGGAAAGAAATAAATTGCTGCAGAAGTACACATTTACTATATTCTGCAAAATCCTGGAAATTAGGTTTGGGATCTGAATATTTAACCTAAGAGCATTTGGAGGCAATTGTGTGTTTTGAGTATACGACTTGATCAGATTTTTATTTTCAAAAAGCACTATAGTTTTCAAGTGGCAAGAGTGAGATCCTGGAAACCATTAAAGGAGATGATTATAACTTAGCACTAGGTGGTGATAGAGAAGTAGAGAAATGGGAGAAGTCTGGAGATATTTGCAAGGCTACACTGAGAGCACTCAAAGCCAACAAGCCGTGCTTACGCTAAAGTCGTCAGGGATGATTCTAGAGCCAGGCTGCCTGATATGAATCCTAACTCTGACACTGGTTGTCTCTGTGACTTTAAACCATTTCATTAAACTTAGCCTTGATTTTTCATTTCTGTAAAGTGGGCAAACATACTGGTACTTCCCACCCAGGATTGTTGTGAAAACTAAATACTTAAAAGACATAAATCCTCTAGCATGCTGGTTGACCCATGCAAGTTCTCTAGGAATGTTTGATGTTATCAAACATTGGGGAGGGGAGTATAGATGGAGAAGAGGAGGAGTCTTAGAAATGTATCTATTGTCTTCAAACCTGGCTCAAACTTGTTTGGACTGAGTCATCCAGGGGCATGAAACTGCTAAGCTCTAAACTAGGACCAATCTACAAAAAATGACTGTGCATTTGCCTAATCGGAGAATCTTTTTTTTCTATATCCGAACCAAAAAAGAAAATTAATCTTCCCTCAACAAGTGATTAAAAACAAAAAAACATCATTTTTCCAAGGAAAGTTGAACACCAGAAGGTCGTAATCACAAGCAGCTGCCCAGATATCCCAGAGCACATATATTAAAATTACATAAGAGAATTTTGGAACACTGAAAAAATAAAATTAAAAAAAATAAAATAAAATTACATAAGAAACTGTTTCTGGGACAATGAAGAATTAGCAGCTCAATAGAAAGCTATGGAGACACTCTCATTCATCCATTATTTCAGGAGCTATTTCCGAAATGCCTATAATATGTCAGGTGATTCACCAGGCGCAGAGATAGAGAAGCGACCACGACACACAGATCGGGTTCCTATCTGCCTACAGGTTAATGTGGGAGACCGATGATAAGCAAAATTCTGAAGATTTTTCAAAATAAAACTCTATCTGAAATTAACAAATGGAAGAAAAGAAGTAGAATTGATAAAGTAAAAAAAAAGACAAAATTAAGAAAATTTACAGAACATGAGAAAGGCTGTATTTCAGATGTCAATAGCAAATATTGTATTAAAATACCAAGAGTAATGTCATTAAAGTCAGGAAAACATTATAGTTGCTTGTCGTTGCTATTTGGCAATGCTTGGTATATTCTAGCTATTGCAACCAAGCAAAAAGGAAATGGGTTAAAAATACTGGGAAAGAACTACTATTTTTAGATGCTTGCCTACCTAAAAAATGAAATGCCATTAAAAAAACCTATCAGTGCTGGGACTCCTGGGTGGCTCAGTTGGTTAAGCGGCTGCCTTCGGCTCAGGTCATGATCCCAGCGTCCTCGGATGAGTCCCACATTGGGCTCCTTGATCAGCAGGGAGCCTGCTTCTCCCTCTGCCTCTGCCTGCCACTTTGTCTGCCTGTGCTCACTCTCTCTCTCTGACAAATAAATTAAAAAATAAAAATAAAAAAAAACTATCAGTGCTATGAGACAATATAATAAGATGGCAGATACAAGATAACTATATAAATATCAATGGCTTTCTTTTATACTAGAAATATTCAAAATGGAAGTGAAAAAATCTTATTTCACTTATATCACACTAATGATAAAGTCTTTAAAATAAATAAGAAAAGTAAAACAAAAGTAAAATCTCACATGAAAAAATTATAAAAATACTATTATAAATACAAATATTATAAATATATAAATAATATAGATAATATTATAAAATACTATTATAAATTATAATAAAATAACTTAATGTTATAAAATATGCTGATGAAAAGGCTGAACACATACTTCATATTCCTGGGTAAAAAAACAACATGTTAACAATATCTGTCCTTCCCAATATGAAATTACTTGAACTCCAAGCAGAATCTGAATGAATGGATGCTTTTGTTTTTGCTTTGGTGGAGTGAAAGGTTTGAAGGGAGGGTGCTTGTTTTGGTGGTGGTGGATTTATCCTAGTGCAATAGAATTAGATGAAGCATTAAAAGTACAATAGGAACATGGTCCTAGTTTCCTATTAAAATGATCATGTCAGCTGCTGCATGGAAAATGGATTGTATGTGTTTGTGGCAGGAGGAAGAGCCAGCTTAATGTGGGGAGCCTAGTTAGGAAGAGTGAGAAGGCTAAGCAGTTAACAGGTTAGAAATGGACCATGGTGACAACAGAGGCAACAGAGAGAAATGGGCTCTTGAGATGTAGTGACCCCCAGTAGAGAGTTATCATGAGACAGATTGCCAAGGAGCATTAAAGAAAGCATCCGTAAAACTTGGGCATCTCAAAAGAAGATGCAGAAATGATGAGAAGACTTTTCTCTCAACCACAACTAGCTAAGGGCTTTCAGCATTCCTTGCAAGGAAGAAACTAGAAATTGATAATGGAATTATCATTTGCTTTTGCTGTGTAGATTATGCTTCAGTGAAATGTTTAAAACGTGTTCATATTATGGGGCGCCTGGGTGGCTCACCTGGTTGGGCATTGGACTCGATTTCAGCTCAGGTCATGATCTCAGGGTCGTGGGATCCAGCCCCGAGTTAGGCTCCACGTTCAGTGTGGAAACTGCTTGAGATTCTCTCTCCTTTTTCCTCTGCTCTCCCCCACTCCATGCATGTTCTATAAATAAATAAATAAATCTTTAAAAAATTGTTCATATTGTTAACGGCATTCCTTGGGAACTACTTCAGGGTTACAAGAACAACTTGTTTTCTAGTCAAAGTGCAAGTGAAATTGCCAACTACATGAAGTAATATTTCTTGTGCGAGTGTAGCACTTGAGAAATAACACTAAATTGGTCTCATGAGAGAGAAGTTTTTTAAAAAACTTTAAATGCAAATGTAATCTAATCTTAAATTTTACAACCTGGTTTCCTCCACAGAATTGTGTTTATATTAGGTCTAGGTGTCTTGTGTTAGGTCTAGGTGTTTATATTAGATGTCTAGGACTATTATGATTTCTCCTTTTGTTCTGACACCATCACATCCAGGATTTGCGTTTACTGAGAATAAGCGTCTATGCCTTCTACAGACAAAAATGGAAATTCATAAGGTTGTTAGAGCTAACTAGAAAAATACAGTGTCTCAAGGAGACATCTGATGAAGATTCATGATAACCTAACAGAAACTAATTTAGTGCAATGGCCCTACTACTCTTAGAGTTTCTTCCATTATATTTAAAAAAAAACAAGTAAATATTACTAAATCAACTGTTTTTATGATACCATTTTGGAAGGAAAATAATTTAACATGGCCACATACATTATTTGACTTGTTATCCTTATCATATTTAGCATTAACATTATATATATATATATATATGTTTGATAAGCTTCTGCATAGTATATATATATACCCGTGTTTAATATGAAATCACTATGCAAAAATATTTGGCCATACTTTACATGCTGAATGTGGTGGAGAAGAAAAGTAAGCCTGTACTTGATATTCTAACTTCTACACCAGTGTCCCTGCATCTATGTAGAGGTTAGAGAAAAGGGAGTCTAATGACAGCCAGCTAATGGTCTTCTGAGTTGAGACCCAGCAGGAGGCAGGT